>JAXCEF010000204.1:0-92481 GCA_037178605.1 Colletotrichum euphorbiae
ATAAAGTTAATTACTAAAGAGCTATAGAAGTCTATTCTTAGGAGTCCTAAGTCTATACTATATATAAGTTCTAAATAGTCCTTTTTACCCTTATTACTAATCACTAATTAGGTACTAGTAATCGCTTAGTAACCGCAAGTAAGCGCTCAGTAGTTATAGGTAAGCGCTCAGTATTTCCCACTATACGCTCAGTCTTATCTTATTATCACGTAACTTATACTATAGTTCTTCCATACCGTGAGCATCCTAACGTTCCCATAATCCTGCAGTATAAATATCCTGCCCTAGCCGTCTAATGCCTAGGTGGTTTAGTTGGTTGTTATCCTATATAACGGGTCGTAACACTCTACTCCTATCTGAATAGTATAAAAGTATGTACTATTCAAAGCGTATTAGAGAGAAGAATTCAAGTATAGACTCTGTTTTACTATATCTCTAATATTTATAGAGATATAGTGAGTTAAAGTTATAAAAGTAAAAGTAATATCTTTTACTATATTTCCTATAAGTATATCTAGAGGGTCTCTTTAATATTAAAGTTAGCTCTATAATTAGAAACCTTATGAAATATAATAGATTAATTATATTATAATTAGAATAAAGTTACTAATAGGGAAATAAGAAGCTAATAATAAATTATTTCTAATAGTAATAGTAGTATTTTAAATTTAATATAAGAAAGAGAAGAAAATTGAATTCTAAAAGAGCTAAAACATATTAATAATTATTTAATTATTTAATTTGAAATTAGAAATTAACTACTAATATAAATTAAAGAAACTATGATTTTAGCATTAAAGTAATTATTTAATTTAAATTAGAGAGAAGGATATTAAATAGCTATAAAATAATTATTAGCATAGCTATGAAAGTAATAGGAGAGATAAAAAAGATTCCAGTATAATATAAATAGAATTCTAGTAAAGAATAGAATATAAGAGTAGTTTTTCGGGTTTATAGTATAATATTTAGATAGAGATAAAAATATAGATATCAAAAGACATATATTTTATATATATTTTTTCAAATATCTAAAGCGCTAGAAAGCTAAGAAAAGGTTAATATATATAAACTGCAATTTTCACAAGACTTCGTAGTACTTACTTATAGTATATACTTGTCACGGCACTAGTGGTGTGCGTACTTAAGTGCGGTTGCATTCAGAACCCTCATTCTGAATGTCCTGTACCTTTTGCGCAACGGCGCAGTTTGGATATGTCTGGAGGGCATGCTGTACTCTTTAGCCCTTTTGGGCCCGCACGTGATATACTTATGACGCATATATAGTATATACTTATAACGCATACTTAAGCGCTTACTGAGTTTAAGTTTATATATGTGAAGGGCGGGCCCCACAGGGGCGTAGTGCTGCAGCCAATAGCATCTCAGCCTTCAGTACATGCGTGCGCAGCGGTACTACCAATTGGACTATATGCGCAAAAGGTACGTAACGACAAGTCATCCACTTGTTGCTTGGCTGCACTTAAGTACGGGATGTGTCCGCCTACTGATGCGACCGTGGCGTAGCCCGTAGCAATGGGGCATAGCCCGTAATAATATACTTACTAAGTCTAAGCGTAGGTTTATATGCTTACTATAAGGTTTAATACTTACTAAGACTAAGCATAAGTTTATATATACTAAGTTAAAGTATATGTTTTGTATATATAGAGTTTAAGGTTTATGCGCTTATTAAGTATAAGTCCTATAGGATTTTGCACGCGCAGTATTTAAACTCTTTCTTTCTTCTAGTTTATATTTAGAACATTTTTACCTCCATTTAAATAGTAGCAAAGTATATACTATTCGAAGCGAAATTGAGAGGAAAATTCAACTATAAACTCTGGTTTACTATATCTCCTACATTTATAGAGTTATAGCAGTTTAGAGTTATATAGTAAAAGTAATATCTTTTACTATATTTCCTATAGTACCTACTTAATAATACTCTTATTATGATAAAGATTTTATTTGTTAATAAAGAAAACGTTTCTTTACTAACTACATAACGCTTTTAAAATATAATAATATTTCGAAATAATCACAAATTTAAAAACTAAATTTAACATACTAAAAATAAATTTAAATTAATACTACTTATATTATAAACTCTTAAGAAAGCTAAAAAATAGTAATTAAGAGAAAATATTAGCTCTTAGTAATTGATTTCTAAGTAGAATTATATTTAGGTTATAAATACAGCTTCGTTATTAAACAAAGTGTTACGGGCTATGCCCCTTGGGGCTTATGCAGGCGAGCAGCGGCGTAACTACTACTTAAGTGCGTGTATAACAGCAAGAGTCGATTTGCTATTACGTATCTTTTGTGAATAACACAGGTCGGCCTCTACTTAGCCGAATGGTCTGTAGCGTGTGCGCGCCGCATTAGCTTACTTAAGCCCGAACCGTTACACAAAGCTATATCTAGATAATAAATAAGGCTTTTAGAGAATTAATCTCTCAAATAGCTAGATATAAAAGCAATAAGAGTAATTAGAGTTAAAACTAAAAGCTTTATTATTAAACTAACTACTTCTCTAAATATTCAACTATTTAAGAAAAGGTTAATGTAATTAAAATATAAGAAATCAAATTCTAAGTTTATAAGAATCATAGAAAGAAATTTATATAATAGTTCTAAATAACTATTATATAAATAGTAAGTAAACTAATCTAAAAGTAAATTAAAAGAGGGGGAATTATATTATAAGCTAGTAAATCAGTTCTAAATTATATAATTGATGATTAAATAAATAAATATAGAGAAGCTTAAAGAGTATAAGTAGGAATAAGAGAGCTTAGAGAAGCTTAGAGAAGCCTAAAGAAGATCTACTTTAGTAGAGGGGCATTAAGTAGCCCTTTATAAGCTCATTAGCTCCCCAACTAAGGGGAAAAGGGGCTAGAGATAAATATTAGAGCTTATGTATACCTAAAGCTTAACTTCTTCACTCTGCGCTATTCCTGCTTATGACACTAGGGTTCTGTCGGACTTTTGCGCGTTAATTGGGTGAAAATCAGGGTGTGTATTTCGTCAGTTCTGAGGTACAAAGGTCTCCACCAAAATCTCTGCTAGATACAGGTACCCACAATCCAGCTATCAGTTGGGACGGATTTCGGGTTAAATCGGCATACGCCCATCGGCATACGCCCAGTTCGACACGCCCCCTCAGGTTGGTGCCCAACGGGTCCAAACTGGACAAACTGGTCAAAATAGACCAAATAGCCCAAATAGCCAAAATAGCTACTTTTGCAAATCTCAAATCCCCCACTTATAGGCCCTTTTACATAGCCCATTTGAGGGTATATCTATTGCTTTAAATCGCTCCCATTATGCTCATTAAAACCTCCCAGTAGGTAGGAAAGAGTAACGCCGTTTACAGAGCTATTTTAGCCTATTCAGCCTCTAATTCAGTACATTTATTATCTATAAGAAGGTTGCTCTTATTTGCGAGGTTAAGTTAGCTAATAAAGGTAGCAAAGGAGGCAGCTAGTAGGGCCTTTATCATCCCGTCTGCTATTATTTCAGCTAATTAGGTATAAATAACCTCTATATAGTTATCCTAAATCTCTTATTATAGCTAATAGTTATAGATATTAACGTAGCGTAACTTAGTTTATAGTTAGATAATCTCTTGGGTTACTAGCTATATCATTTGGGTATTATCGCATTAGATAACTACCTTGAGGCTATTATGAGGCTGATTGACTAGATAGGAAGGCTCTCCTCTAGGAGGGAGGCTCACCCGTAAGGCGGTTATTAGCTGACTTATAAATAGTCCTTTCTTTATAGCCTGTAATAGGGCTAAAAGCTCTGCTTCTATAGTGGAAGTTGTGACTATCTGTTATTTATTGGCCCTCTATGCGATTATCCCTCCGAATAGCTTTATTATGAAGGCTTGAGAGCTCTTTCAATCCATCGAATTATTAGTGAAACTAGCGTCTGAAGCTACCTCTAACCTATTAGCATCCTTTACTCTATACTCGAGGTAGAGCCCTTTTATCTTCAGTAGGTATTATATAGCCCGATTAGCAGCTTAGTAGTGTTTTAGGCTAGGGTTTTGGTTAAATCTCGCAAGATAACTGACTGCAAAAGCGATATTGGGTCTGGTTATAATAGCAGCATATAGTAGCGATCCGACCTTTTGTTGATATAGCTGAATCTCTTGAGGTATTGCTTGCTTTTTATATAGTAATAGCTCTTTAGTAGCTATTAGGGTATTATATCATAAGTTGGTATTAACGTAGTTATTTAGTAGTTTCGTTAACTTATTAATAAATACTAACTATAATAGCTATAGCTTCTTATTTAGATAATCTTAAAGGACTTTGATCCCTAGGAACTAATGTAGGTCTTAACTACCCTCGAGATAGTATTGTTTCTATAGTTATTTGATTAGCGAGGTAGTATAACTATGATCTTCGGGGGGATATGCTATAACGCAGTTATCAACGTAGAAGAAGAACAAGACCTTGCTATAGCGCCAACAGCAGTTTTCGCTAGGTATCTACTTAAAATTGAGGGCATTTAGACCCTTTTCGAGGTATTGCTACTATAAGAGAGGGGATCTACGAAGCCCATATAGGGCCTTCAGCAGCTTAAGCACTCTTCCAGGCTCTCAATACCCTAGCAGCATCTCCATATAGACCTCTTCATTAAGGTTAGTATATATGAAGGCATTAATAGCATTGTATTAGATTAGATCTATATTAAATTAGTTAGTAATAGCAATAAGGGTCCTGAACGATATCCTAGCTAATATAGCAGCATAGGTATTACAAAGGTTGTGAGGCTATTAATCGCCTCTTACTATAAGTCTCACCTTAACTTTTAGAAGCTTACTATACTTATTTAGCTTATAGGTATATACCCAGTAGCATCTAAGGACCTTATGACCTTTTGTAGTCTTTTGCGATACTATTAACTAAGATTGGGATATTTAGTAGCTCTGGAGATAACTCTCTTTAGCCTGGATAAACTCAGCCCCTATGGGGTGATTTTATAGTTTGATATATAATAAGGGTAACTTTAGTAATAACTTCTAGTAGGTATTTTACTACTTTGGATTTATCCCTAAAGTTATTACTTCTAGGGCTGGGAATAGTAGCCTTATTATAATATCCTAAGTAAGGTTATATAACCTACTCATTAAAGGGTTAATAGGCTAATTAGACTACACTAAAGACCTTTAACTATTATTAGTTTCTTATATATAAGGCATATAATATATATCAGGTTCACTTACATAGGGTAAGTAATAAATATTAGGTTCACTAGGTTTTACCCTTATATGAAATTTATTAGTAGTATAGCTTAAGAAGACCGCCTTATATAAAGTCCTCGTAGTAACTCTAACCTTCAAATAAAAGTCTGAACTTAGGTTAGTATTATTAGAAACTACTAAGATACGCCCCCTCACGTTGAGGCTAGCGTAAATACCTTCCTTAAGTACTTAGAAGAATGTTGATTCGGGGGACTATAGGGGAGTTAGCAGCAGAGCAAATTTTGCTTAAGAATAGCTATAAACTAGCTCTAGTGCTAATACTTCACTATTTATTTAGTTATCTTTATCTTCTACATGTTGTGGGTTGTTATTTAGGTCTGCAATAGCTTTAGAGTCGCTCCAAATAGTAGTTCTCAGGTTGAGGAGCATAGTATAGTGATTTTAGATCTCCTCTAGGGTTATATCTTTAAAGTTATTGTAGCAGGTATCTATTTAGCCATTAAAAATAGCCTCTTTATTAAAAAGGATATCTTAAGTAGTAATAACCTCTCCTTTTAGAGGGTTCTAAATCCTATAGCTATTTGAGGTAGTAAGGTAGCTAATCCAGGCTTTTACAGCTAGTCGCTAGTATCGATTTCAATAAAGTTAGGCGTCTGAAGTTATTACAAAAGACTTACTACTATATACTCAAAGATAGGTTAGGTTAAGTACTATAAAACCCTCTTTTAATATCTTATAAAGTATCTTATAAGGCGTTTTCTAGCCTTTTTGCTATTTTTATGGCGTCTGGTTATATAGGTAGGTAGCTGCTTTTATGATTTCGGGCCATAGCACTATAGGTAGCGAGGCTGAGAGTTATAAGGAGTGGGATTTTTGCTTAATAATAGCAGTAATTCTTTTAGCGCCTCTATTTTGGGCTTACGTATTTAGAGCGGATAGCTCTATTTGAATACCCTTGCTTTCAAGCCTTGCTACAACTCTTAGGTATTAAAGTATCTCGTTATTAGCTTTAATAACCTAGACCTTGGTCTTATACTATATATTAATTATTAATATAACTTTATTTACTACTTAGATAAGGGATTTACTTATTTAGTTAGCTAGGTAGAAGTCCCAGGCAAAGCCTGAGGCTCTATCTACTATAATAGCTGCTAATATATACCCTCTATATCCCTTATTATAGTTATAGAAGTTAATAGCAATCCTTTTACTAGGTTCTAATAATATTACTGACTCTCTTGGGGCTTAGCGGACCTATCTTATTATCTTCGCTATAGCGCAAGAGTCGCACTTAATAGTCTCAATAGGCTTGTTGTTATTGATATGGACCCCTCGTGTAGCCTCGCGTAGCTATTATAAGGGTTCTGGGCTGCAATAGCTAATATATTAATACTATAATAGTATTAAACCTCAAAGAGGTCTGCAAATAGTTAAAGAGTCATACTTTTAGCAAAGAGGGCGTTCATATATCTCATCTAGAGGAGTAGCTATCGCTATGAACCCCATAGGGATACTCGCCCCCTTATGTGGGCGATACTCAAGCAGATGCTATTAGTTAATATTAAATATCTCTACTATATAGGTATAATCTCTTTGTTGGAGGCAGTTTTAATTAGGGTCGCCAGGTCTTATATCCTACTATATACCCTTCTTTTAAAGCAGTTACATAGATATAAGGCTAGTAGCTAGCTATTTATAATAAGCTATGTTATTAAGGCGAAGGGTTATCAGAAGCCCTCTAGGGCCTTAAAGGTAAAGGTCTACTAACCCCTAGCTATTAATAGTAGCCCTTAAGGTCCTAGCGATAATAAAGTTATTATGAGAAGCTAATTAAAAGTTAATAAATCGTGAGAGGTTATTAAATATGTATATTATCGCTCTAGTATTAAGTAGGACTAAGGAAGAGAGGGAGTATTAAACTTTATTAATTGCTATAATAGTCCCCCTATATCTACTATTATAACTACTATATAGTTATTAACCTAATTGATAAGTCTTCGCCTTTTCAAATTCCTCCACTAAATTACTACCAAGCTAGATCCTCTTAATAATACAGTTAATAAGGTTTTTATTGAGCCTAAACTATTTAGGCTGGTCTTCCAGAAAGGCGACATAGCAGCGCTAGAGAGTATATCCCTTATAGGAGCAGAGAGCACACTACTAGTTATTACTATAGTTGTTTTAGTGAGGCTTCTTATTATATAAGTCTTATTAGCTGCTAGCCTTATGCTTATGACCTCCTCCTTAACGTTAATGCTTATTAGTATTATCTTTAGTATTGTTATTATTAGCCTCCACTATTATAGGCCTAAATATATCTCTCCTAAGCTTGCTTCTAAAGGCTATCTCCATAAGTCGCTAAATAGCTTTACGGGTAGCTAGGAGGATATTACTAGCCTCAAGCTTATTTTCGTTAGCTTTTATGCCTATAAGGGCTTAATAACCTCTAATCTAGGTAGCTAAAGGAGAGTTACTCAAGACCCTATAGTAGTTATTAAACTATAAGCTTAACTACTCTATTTGAGGGACTTTTGCTACTTAGCCTTCAAAGATAGCTATATTTTATTACTTAACCTAAAGGGTGATCTCTTCTTATATAGTAATAGTTTAATTTTTCCTATTTAAAAGGATATCTTTATACTTATATACTACAGCCTTTTTTTAATTAATAACTAAGCCACTAACCCGGGCCTAGAGCTTTAATACCTAAGTAGTGATATCTTCTTTTGCTAAGTAGTAAGTCTTGAGGTATTAGTGATGGATAGTATTGGATATCTAGTCCTGTATTGTGGCGATATTTCTAATGTGCTTAGAGTATATCTTCTTCTCCTCCGCATATTAGGTTATTATAGTATTATAGAACTTTATCTCCTTCTTTTTGAAGTTGCGAATAGTATCCTCTTTATTAGTAGGGGTCGCTAAGTTAGTGCGAGTGCTTAGGTAGGCCCTGATAATAAGCCTTATATCTAGAAGGTTGGGTTTTATGATAGCATTACTAAGCAATAGCTTGTCGGTCTTGCTTAGATTGATATAGTGCTATAATTCAACTCTAGAGGCGTAAGCCTCCAGCTAATTAATCCATAATATCCAATCCTTCAGACTATTCAGCTGGATCTTCGTAATAGCCTCATTAGCAGAGGGCTTAGATATATTGGGAGGCATTATAGGCCTTTAGAGGGTAGCAAAGAGTAGGAAAAAAATAGTTTAGGTGCAATTTGACGCGTTGTCCGGTCGCGATAGCTTTAAAATCGGATAACGATGCGTATGAGACTCTTAATTATCAGACTTTTGCGCGTCAATTGGGTGAAAATCGGGGTGTATATTTCGTCAGTTCTGAGGTACAAAGGTCTCCACCAAAATCTCTGCTACATACAGGTACCCACAATCCAGCTATCGGTCGGGACGGATTTCGGGTCAAATCAGCATACGCCCATCGGCGTACGCCCAGTTCGACAGGTTCACCACATCAGGATAGAGCGGTGGCGACATGGTCTCGTCGCACCCGAGGACGAGTGGCGCCAAGGTGAGCTCACACATTCTCACATTGCTAAGACGACTCGTGTTGATCCTCAGGAATGGAGAAGGGTTTGCCATATCACGTTCCCACCTCGTTAAAGACTTTGTCAATTTTCGAAGGGGCAGGGACGAAGAACCCCAGGTTTGAATTATTACCGACTGGCAAGATAACTGAAGCCATCATCTCGGGGACTCTTCAGCTAGAGACTCTTTCTCTTTGCTTCTTTGTTGATGCAGAGGATTTCTTCCAGAAACTCTTGACGACGGATGTAGAAACTCATGCCTATGACGGTCAGCCGCGGCTGCCAAACGGTGGCTACAAAAACCTCACTTCGTTGACCTTGACATCGAGCCGCCTTTCTGCCAAAATCGATGAGGATTGGGACTTGTTGTCTTGGGAAAGCGGCGTTTCGAAGTTGATTCAGATGGCTGCGGCTGCGGCCCAAAAGATGCCGAAGCTTCGACTGATGGAAATTTGGAACGGCGGCGACGGAACAGCCAGCGTTTTTTGATACGAGAACGAAGAGAATATCGTCCCCGGGATTACTTGGCTGAGCACGCAGAGTGGCGCGCCATCAGGAGATTCACCTGGTGGAAAGTCGTTTCAAAACATGGGCGTAATGACCTGAGAAGACGATCTCCGGTGATAATATCAGGGGATTTCGAATACTACGGATCAGTCGTTCCTCACTTGAAATCAAGAAGGCACGTACTGCATGCGGTCTCGGCAGCTCAGATGAAGTAAGAGTTATCCCGGTAATAGACAGCAAGTTGGAATCCCACAGAGAACACCTTTCCTCTACGACAGAAAAGGGCAGGAGGTAAAGAACGTGGAAGCAGCTTGATGAGACGGTAATTGGGTAGGAGAAAGCAAGAAAAGCACTCCAATGGAGATTCCACCAGTGGGAAACCAAAGTCAATTGCAGAGCATGTACACGAATCAAAATATACCCGCCAAAGTGTCAGACCCGAACAGATTTGCCCACCGCTTCTCGACCTTGGGTGCAGAACACTCCGTTCCGTTCACGCACACGTTCTTGTCACAGCAACTATCGACCAAACAGACCAAGCCTTCAGCGCAGGGCGTGGTGGTGTTGCATTGGTCGAATTCAAGACATCTGCCCGTTTTGAAAGCGATACCGCCGCCATCTGCCCTCGTGCCGCAGAGACAGTCGGATCCCTCGATCCTCGAAGAATCGGGGTAGCGCCGGGACTGGTCGCCTTTGATGCACTTCCCTGGGTTCGGGCAGCATGCGGTACTGGTAGGATCAGTTACATTGCGCTCGAATTCAGGCGTCGGAGACGGAGTCGCGGTAAGCTCTGAGAGAAGAGATGGTGTAGTCGATGAACCCGCAGTGAATGTGAGATTGAGGGCATCTAAATCTTGGCCAAGGAGAGAACGGCAGACTTGTGTCTGGATTGTGGTCACGCTGTAGCTCTCGATCATTTCTCCGAGACCTGATCCTGCTTGGGATGTAGAGTTTTGAAAAGTTGAGGTGGAGTAATCGAACAGGTCTAAGTAGCTGTCGATGTTCGAGAGAATGCTCTTGCCAGTGTCTGTGTCAACATCGAGGCCAGCGTCGACGAAGGGCTTCAGAAGTTGGTCAAGATTAACGACGTTGCGTAATTGCTGGAAGAGAAGAGTCCAAACAGATTTGAACGACGGGCATGTACCAGCAAAAGAGCCCTGAGTGAGACGATCAAGGGTCCGCTGGACCGAGGTCTCACACTCGGCTGGGGGTCCCCCATCTCCGGGGAAAGAGCAGGTGGCGAGGAAATCACCCGGATCCCCGATGGAGAGAGTGCATTGGCTATCGCCCAAGGCCACGACGACAGGCAGATCCGACCGTGCAGGGTTTCCGCATTGGTCTTTGAGACGAAGAAGGACATCGAAAGCCGTGACTTGCCTCTTCTCCGGCGGCGTACCGGTGGACATCGGGTCCTCGGTTCCGTTGGCCGAGACACTTGGCTGATTCGCGCAGGTTGAGTTCGTCAGCGTGTCTAGCTGCTCAAAGAATCCGGAGACGTAAATGTCGATTTTTGGCGAGCATCTTGCGGAGGTGAAGTGCAGACCTTGACTGTCAATGGAGAGGACATCGCCGTCCTTGTCGACGATCGCCAACTTCGATGGGTCAGACACATCTAGAAGAATTGGGTCCGAAGAAGCATCGACTAAGCGAAGATACTGGACTGTGCTGGTGGTTTCGTTTAGGAAGAAGGCATCGATGTACGGTGCCACCTTTCCCTCATTCTCTAGACGAGACTCGCGGAGGGACTCCGTGGGAGCCGGAAGTGAGTAGCACGAAGTCGCGCTTTGTGCTGCTACGATAGTGACGCCTGTGAAGGCAGAGTCAAAGCCGCTGGATGTCGGGGACACTGATGTTGGGACGATGATTGATGCTGAGCCAGTACCGGTGGCATTCGTCGCTAGGGTCGAAGTGACACCGCCGGTAATAGTCCAGACCGAGACGCTACCGTCGGCTGCGGTACTTGTCAGCGTGACTACCTCCCACGTCGGAGTTGAGGTACTGGTGGTAGTCGGGCTACTGGCGGGAATTGATCCGTTCGAAATAGTCAACGTCGTGGGCACGCCGTTTATGATACTGGTGACGGTTATGAGTTGGCCGGCGGGTGTGGGGGGCCTACTAGTCGTGGTGTTTGAAGTGAGAGAAAGAGTCACTCCGTTCGAGACGATCCAGCTTGACGCCCCGCTGATGACCGTGATCAACCCCGTTGCCGTAGGGGCTGGGGTTAAGGTGCCAGACGAGTTTATGCCGTTCGAAATTGTACTGGTGACGGTGGCACCATTTATGACGGTGGTGACTGTGATGGCTTCTCCTGTTGGAGGCAGAGTAGCCATTCGAGTTGGCGTACTGGTGGCAGAGGTTGAGGTGTTTGTCACGGTCCAGGTTGAGAGGTCACCATTGATGGTACTGATGATGACAATTACACCGCCATTTGCTGAGGAAGTGAGGGAGACTGTGTCGCCGGTTGGCACAGGAGCAATGCTACTCGAAACGGTCAAGATTGTCGGTTGCCCGTTCACGATTGTTGTTATCGTGGTGATTTCGCCGGTTGGCGCGGGAGTCGAAATGCTGCTGCTGATGGTTGGAATACCTAACGTTACACCATCCGAAACCGTGAATACTGATGTTACGCCGTTGATTACGGTTGAAATCAGAACGATGCCTCCGCTTGCCGTAAGCGTCGGAGCTGTCGTACTGTCAGATGGCGTACCGGTTTCTGAAGCTGTTATTGGTGTTATGCTGGTAGATGGCTGTCCTAGAGTAGTCCCATTCGAAATAGTACGAGTCACTGGTTCTCCGCTAACCATCGTAGTGACAACGACGATCACTCCACCGGAAATGGCAGGGGTGGGAGACGATGTGCTACTGGAAGACACTTCAAAGGTCACGCCATTAGAGACAGTAAGGATAGAGGTGATACCCTGAATGACTGTTGTTACAAGAATGACCCCATCAGAAGCCATTGGCACTGTTATCGAGCTGCTGGTGCTCGGGGTAGCGAGGGTTGAGCTTTCAGACACCGTCGATGGAAGTGTGCCACCGCTGGAAGTGCTGTTAAGGGTGATAGAACCAGTCAAAATAGACCTGGATGTAGCGGTACTTGTGGAAGTAGGCGACAACGTCAAGTCTCCAGAGACGATCACAGTTGTGACCGCGCCACCGGTAACAGTCGAGACAAATGTGAGGCCGGGGCGTAATGTTTGCGACGGGCTCGTCGTGGATGTCGCTGCGGTAGGCTCGGACGAAAGGCCCCAAGTTGACCCGTTGCCAACCGTGAGGGTTGTTGCAATACCGCCAAGGACAGTCGTAATGACCGAGAACCCCGGAATCAAAGTCGCCGAAGGCGTTGCCGTCGGTGAGCCGAATGGCCCTTGCGACAAAGAAACCAGAGTTGACCCGTTACTAACTGTGACCGTGGTCACTACTCCGCCAATGACTGTTGTGAAGGTCGCAATACCCTCAGAAATGGTCCTCGTCTCTTGGCCATCGATGAAAGTCGGAATCGTGCTCGATCCTGCAGAAAAGGTTTCTGATGGCACCGAATGTGGCGTCGACGAAGTACCGTTCGCTGAACTCACGACCGACGGACCCCCCGTGACGGTAATCGTCGTGGCTCCTCCCGCAAGAACACTCGTAATGACTGAAGTTACGGCTTCTTGTGTCCGCGTAGGTGTATTCGTACTGGACGAGCTTGTGTCCGGTGATAGCATACTGGTCACGCCAATGATCTCTGCCCAGGTCGAAACAAAACCATTTCCAACTTCACTCGTAATAGTAGTGAGTCGCGAGGTTATCGATTCCGCAGGTATGCTCTCAGTTGTGCCCGATATCCAGGAAAGTGTCCATCGAGAAGCACCTGGGCCTCCAGCACTGGAAGTTGGCGTTGACGTAGATGATGGTGGGCCGGGTAGCTCGCCGGTAATCGTTGTGACAGTTCCGTTGATGATCAGAGTAAGGGTGGCTCCAGGTCTTTCTTGAGATGGCCTCAAAGGTGTCCTGGTAACTGTACTGAGGAACGTCGAGCCTCCGCTCGTTATCGTAATTAGGATCGGGATTCCAAGGGTCGTTCCGGAAACGTCCCCTGTTGAGATCAAGTCTCCGGTCAGGGTGACAGTTGAGACCCAGCCCGATGCAGTTCCGCTCGGTTCCCCGGAAAGAGTAATCACAGTTACAGAATCCGAGTTGGTAGTCTGAGCATCGGCGATAGACGAATCCAGTAAACTGGAAGGCGGCGGCGGTCGTCCTCCACTGCCCCCGTCGGTCTCCGAGGGAAAGCTGGTGATGTACACGGTCTCGATGCTCGTCTCAGTCACTTGGACGGTGGTGGTCGCCTCCGACCAACCACAGGTAGACGCCGTGCTGGACGTCAAAGGCCTGTCGGGAACGGAGAACGAGTAGCCACCCCCGATCCCCGAGTTCGTGGCGGTGGGACGCGCAACGATATCGGAAACCACTGTCGATGAAGCACCTGTCGCTGTGACCTCTGAGAAGTAACTCGACCGTTCAGGCGAGACTTCAGACTTGGAATGACACGGTGCACGAGAAAGGGTTGAGTTGATCCGCAGCAGACATGCGCACTATGTCATATTCAGGGCTGATCGATACGGTCTCGCAAAGGGGTAACTTACAGCAGAAGAGACGGGTCCAGATTCAAACCCAGTTGGTACGCCCTCAGGAATCGTCACAGTCGTCGTCGCAGACCAGGAAAACAGCACCGAAGAACAATATGCGCTGGCATTATGCCTTTCCATACCACGGAGAAGGTTGTCTCCGTGGCAGCCCTCTGCGGCGACCATCGCCAAAACACCAAGCACTAGTACCGACGGAGGACGCATTGTGACAAAAGAAAGCGAGAGACAAGAGAGTACGATGGAAGGAGCAAACGAAGTAGCAAATGTTGAGGCCTGGTCGTGGGCCGCTGGTCTCGACAATGGACATATACGTCTCTAGCCCTCAGCAGCCGAGACCTTTATACCGATTTTCTCACCGTTAACGATCTTGCCATCACAAGACGCCGAGATCCCTCCCACTGCTCAGAGTCAGGAAGCATCATCTCTGAGACAAAACCACCGTAGATCCTGCTCGTCCTTACACGCTCTCGCTTCGACCGCCTCAGAGTGCATAATCTCGTCCTCCATCAATGCTGAGGTTGGGCCGAGGGTATCTCACCGCGAGCTTCTGGGGGCCTTCAGGTGCTCCTAGGAGTGAGTCATAATTGTGGTCGACGAATAAAAGGCGAGAATAGTATGTTGTTGACTCTCACGAAATGGCGCGCTCAACTTCGAGGACCGACGGCTGAAACGAAGACACGGAGGAAATAGATGACCGTGATGTATTGACCGAGATCATCCTGGCTGGTCTTGCCAAGATACAGCAGGGTGCTGTTAAAATGGTGCCTGCATGATCTCGACGATGGATCATGGTCTCGGGTGTGCACATGCAGCTGGTGTGCGACGTACAACGTGGTGTCTCCAGACTGATATCTCACGAGAGCGAAAAATGCAACGAATTTCCGTTTTCGATCATGAGGGAGTATGACCGAACAGTCTTCGGCCCGCGACAACCGCAGGAGTTGTCACCGACTCCTTGGAACGGACCATGTTCTACGCGTCACGTAGGACTACTTTTCGTTCGTATGACAGCCAAAAAAGGCCCAATTCGCCTCCTTTTCGTTTCATGCGAGCCATTATATCTACCCAGCGCCTCTCGTACAGTCATTATACCCATGACACACAAGTTCCAACCCAAAGACAAGGCTGGTCATTCATTGAGACAAAAAAGGACACGTGCCAACCGAAACCAAAAATTAGCCATCATTCATTCATCGCGCCCCCTTTTCTCATCTTGCTGCAGCCGTCTGTTGCGTTGCCTGACTACCTGGCGGGATCTGTCGTGTGCGAACGATGTAGTCCTGGTTCTCGATCGTCACACTCTTCGTCATGTGATTCACCTTGTAGACACCGACGAGGCGAGCAGCCAACTCAAACATGTTATTTCGGAGTGAGATGACAATGAACTGGGCGTTCTTGGTGCGCTCCTTGATGTAATTGGCGACGATGGATACCTGAGTGGCGAGTGTTAGCGTAACTTAAACTTGAGGGATACAGAGGAAATAGCTTGGTAGACTAACGTTTCTGAAGTCCAAAGCAGCGTCGATCTCGTCCATGACGTAGAGAGGAGTGGGCTTGTAGTGATGCAGAGCGAAGACGAGAGCGAGACTGCTGAGCGTCTTCTCACCACCAGACAAGTTGCTGATGTTCTTCCATGACTTTTTCGGAGGCATGACGCTGAATAGGATTCCTTCGCTGAAGGGGTCAAGGGAGTCGACCAGCTCGAGCTCGGCATTACCACCCATGGTGATCATCTGGTACATTTCCTTCAGGCGCAGCGAGATGGTGCTGAAACCTTCCATGAAACCTTCGAGACGCAGACGGCGAAGCTCATCGCAGCGCTTCTTGGCTGCATCACGCTGGCTTACGGCGTTCTGGAGGTCGGAAGACCGCTGGGCGTGTTCGTCAACTCGGCGACGATACTCGGCAAGAACGCCAAGATCAACGTTGACGTTCTGGGTCTTCTCCTCCAGAGCAGCGATCTCACCCTTGAGCTTCTCCTTGTTCATGCCAGCCAGCTCATCGGGTGTGTACACCGGCAGCTCTGATGGTTGTGATGGTTGTCTTGTAGGATGATCCTCTTCGTGCTCTTCGTTTTCATCGGCCTCGTCCGCCACAGCAGATTGAAGAGACTCGTCCGCTTCGGGCCGAACCACTGTGCCATCTTTCTCTTCGCCTTCATCATTCTCCTCCTCCTCCTCCTCTTCTTCTTGGCTTTCTGTTGGTGCTTTCTTCGGCGTGGGCGCAGGAGTCCGCTTCGAAATCGCATTGGACGGGTCAGTAAGGTCGTCTACGTTTTGAAGTGTAAGCTTTTTAAGCTTGTCATTCCAGTACGCGAGCCTCTTTTGGTTCTCTTGCAGAACCTTGGTGTTCTCGTCAAGCTTGTTGCGCATTTCAATCTCGATAGCACGGGTGGCGTTGAGCTCTGTGGTCTTCTCGTCGAGCTCGGCCTTGAGGGATGCCAGCTCGTCCTTCTTCGCTGCCAAACCCTCCTCGGCTTCATCGACTTGAGCTTTAAGAGTCTCTGCTTTCTCACCCTGGTTCTCAACCTCGTGCTCCAGCTTCTCAAGGTCACGGATCGCGGCCTCGAGCTCCTTTGTCGCCTTAGCGTGATCCTTTTCGAGCTTTATCTTTTGCTTCTCAGCCTTCACCTTGCGAACCTCAGCATTGGAGGTTTCTTCGTTTTGCGAAGCAATCTCTTCTTTCAAAGCATCAACGTTGGCCCTTTGGGTGCGAAGCTTTTCGCCACCGACCTCCATGATCTTGTCTTGCAGGGCCTTAATCTCCTCCTCCACGCCCGAAGTCTCGTCGTGAAGCTTCTCGAGCTCCGTGTTGAGCTTGGCGATGTCCTTACGGAGGGCGGCGATGCGCTTGTCGTCGCTTGCAGAGGGCTGATGCTCCTTGCTCAGTTCCTTGATGCGGCGATGCGCGTCTGCGAGATTTCTGGCGGCACTTTCGATTTCGAGGTTGATCTTTTGCATCCTGGTATCAAGCTGTGGAATTCGCTCGTTCAGATCACGGAATCTGTTTTCGAGCTCTCTCTGTTGCTCCTGGAAGTCTTGGTACTTCTCCTCAAGCACATCACGGTCCTCCTCAAGCTTTGCGACCTGCTCCTTGGTGGTGTCAGACGCGAGCTTAGAAGACATGAGACCCTTCTTGACAGTGTTACCACCACCGGACATGGTACCGGATTTGTCAATCAGCTCTCCTGCGAGGGTAACCACACGCCATCTCTTGGCACCATATGCAATTCTGTTAGCCTGGGCGAGATCTTTGGCAACAAGTGTATCTTGTAGGGCGTGATAGAAAGCCGGGCGGAACTTCTCCTCCTTGGGGTTGACCAGATCAAACAATCGGGGCGCATTTTCAGGCGTCTGAATAGGATTCATGTCTCGAACTCTGAGCTTGTCCAAGCACATGAAGTTGCCGCGACCCAAGCTAGTCTTTCGAAGGTACTCAATGCACTGCTGACCTGCTTCAACCGTGTCGGTGACAAAGTTGTCGAGGGCACCGCATGCAGTGGAGATGGCAACATCGTACTTCTCGTCGATGGCGCCAAGATTTCCAAGTCTTCCGTGAAAACCATCGATACGGCCAGATTCCCTCATGCGCATTAAGGCAGTGAGAACGTTGCCCTGGGTCTGTGTCTTAGACAGACTAGAGCGGGCTTCGTCGGCCTTCTGTCTGGCGTTGGAAACCTTGGCACGAATCTTGGGCTCGTGGGCGCTGAAGCGGCCAAGCTCATGCTCGGCCTCCTTAGCTTCTTGCTCCAGTTTTGCCTTCTCTGCCTGGCACTCTTTGAGCTCCTCCATCTTAGCTGCTCTGCGGTCTTCGATAGCCGCGATCTTGGCCTCCGTCTCAGAGATAGCCACCGCACCAGCGTTGGCCTTCTCTTCGAGAATGGTCATTTCGCTCTCAGCAACAGCGATTGCGGACCGAACCTGGTTGATCTTCTCCTTCCAGGGCTCCAGGGATTTCTGCTTGACCGCGATTTGGTCGGAGAACTTCTGAGTTTTGCCCTTGAGACTCTCGCGGATGGTTGCGAGCTCTGCCTCTTCTTCCTGGACGCGGATTTCCAACGAGGCTATTTCCTTGGTCCTGTTTTCAATCTCGTTACCGCATTCGACAATCGTCTCTTCTGCTTCGGTCGCATTCTTCTCGGCACTGGTAATGGTCTTCTCGAGCTTTTTCTGCTTGTCGTTGAGGAACTTCTTTTTCTCGTCGAACTTGACTCGCTCCTGTTCGAATTTGGCCATCTCTTTAACGAGAGCATCCGTCTTCTTGGACTCGGTCTCGTGCTGTTTGCTGACTTGGGAATGCGCCTTCTGCAACTCCTTGATGACCTTTTCGCTGCCAAGGTGCTTCTCAAGTTCGTCATCGAGCTGAGCTTGCATTTGGCTGATGGCCTCCTCGGTGACAGCAACGTTGTCTTTGCATTCGCCGATGTAAAGCTGGTAGAGGGCAGATCGCTTGATGGCTAGCTCGTTCTCGTCCCGGATGTAAGCAAGTGCCTTGTTCTTCTTGTCCTCGAGACTGTTCTTCTCTTTTTCGACGTGTTGGACACGGCCGTTCTTCTCCATGCAGGTCTCGTTGAGAGTCTCGACCTCAGCCGCAGCTTCTTCGATCGGCGCCTTGTACTTTGACGTACCGATGATGTCCTCGAGATATTCAAGAAGGCCATCGTCATGCTCGTTGGCGGCCTTAGCCTTCATCTGAGCAATAGACTCAACTTCACCCTGGAGAATGAGAAAACGCTTATGGTCGAGATCGATGCCGCGCCCGCGAAGCAGGGTCGTGACTGTGGTGAAGTTCGAATTCTTGCCGTTGATGTAATACTGACTGGAGTTGTTTTTGAAAGCTTTACGGGAGATGATGAGGTCGGAATCAGGAATGACTTCATGGCCGCCACCGGGCTGTGGTGCGTTAGTAAGGAGAACGCCGAAAGCGGGACATCTCAACACACCAGGTCCATGACTTCTCGGAAGTGAACGGAGACCTCGCAGTGGTCTAGATTAGGATACTGTGCAGAATTGTGAATCAGGGCCGACAGTTTACCCTGGCGCATTTTGCTGGCGCGGAAACCGAAGACGAAGAGGAGAGAGTCGATGACGTTGGACTTTCCAGAACCGTTGGGACCGACGACGGAAGAGAAGGAGCCATGGAATGGACCGACTTCCTGACGTCCGGCGTAACTTTTGAAGTTGGTCAATATCAGGTAGGTGATGACTAGACGCGGCTTAGGGGTCGTGTCCTCAACGACAGGCACCGCCATTGTTCGAGATTTGAGCACAATGTCCATTGGCTTCTCCATGATTGTGTCCATAGCACGAACAGGCTTAACGGCAGCCAGAGTCTCGGGAGTCTCGTCGATGGAGGGTCTTTGCTCGTTGACGCTGGCATTCGTGATGTCGGCCAGGGGCTCGCTGCGACGCTGCGACGGCTCACGCTGAGGCGAGCCAGATGGCTTCGGCTTCGCGAGGGGAGTGCTCATCTCGGGCGTCGCAGACTTGTTTGCAGAACGCGGTGCGGCGCTTTTCCGCGGTTTTCTAGGAGTCGGCGAAGGCTTCCTCGGGGTATTCTCCTGCTCCATTGTCGCCGCGGTCTGGTTGGCGTCGAAATCCTCGCTAGGCTCAATGGTCGAAACAGGTTCGTCCGCGGTGGGAGTGTCTTGGAGGACTGTTGTGTTCTCTGGCTCCTCGGCTTTCGGAGCCGGTTCAACAATTGATTGATCCACGGCTACGGAAGCGTCGGCATTGGCGTTCTTCTTTGGTCTGCCTCTTTTGCGCGGCGCAGGTGCGGGTGTAGAAGCGGACGGAGTGCCAGATGGAGCGGCGCTCTTGCGCGCGCGGGTTGGTCGTCGCACAGGGCTCTGGGAAGGTTCGGGTTCAAAGTCTTCTTCGTCTTCGACCTTGACGGTAGTGTTCGGGCCATCTTCATCGTCGGAAGAATCGACGATAGCCTGCCGGCGCATCGAACGGCGCGGTCGGGACGACATTCTGAGGGTTTGGTGTTGCGAAAAGGAGCAAGCGTTATAAAGACGTCGGTATTTACGAGGGTATCTCCATCAATGAGTTGATATGTAGCCAAGAAAAAAATCGGAGGGAAGAATAGCGTCAGCAACTTTGCTGGGCAAAAACAAATCGCGATGGGATGGTGATGCCGGTGGGAAAGCGGGATTGTGATTGTGGTGTTTGCTCCCCCACTTTGATTTGTTTGAATTGCTCACCAATTTGGCAGAGTGTAAACAAACAAGCCACACCGACCTCCGGGACCCCCGCTGTTAAGTGCCGACGTGTGGGAACGCGCATGTGGCTGGACGTCCCTGCATTGTGGCTGGAGCGATTTAGTTGCCGACAAAAGTAATTGAGACCTGATGTTCGCAGCTATCGCCGCCGACACGTCGGTCTGTCGCACCGCAATCTGCTAAACCCCACACAAAGTTCCAGCGAAGCGTCATAACCATGTTCGACTACACGAATTTCGACCACGTCTTTGGGTCCCACGCGTTTCCCTACGATCGCAAATCTGTCCAAGAGGTTGAGACCTATCGCAAGATCCTCGATGGCGCCCTCTTCATCGACCGTGTGCTGAAGGCACTCGGCCTTACGAAAGGTCCGCTTGTTCAGCTGCTGTATTGTATGACTACTGACATGATGCTGCAGCCAAAACATATCCACCCAAGACTGATAATGCGCTACGCAACCTTCATCAGCAATTGTGCGAAGCCGGCATCTCAACACATCACCGTCTCTCCATCTTCTACTACATCCTTCTCGATTTCGATACCAGCCAGACCAGAGCGCAGGTCTCGTCCAAGTTCGCAGTTGCCTCTGGCGTCCCCAAGAACTACCAAATATTCATGAAGGGCCTCTGGCTGCTAGATCATCAGCAATTCGAGGTACGATCCTAAGCGTCAGAGTGGAACTTGCATCTGCTAACGACCGGCCCACAGAAAGCTCTCGAATACATCGCGCATCCTTCTCTTACGACCGACTTCGCTGACGAGATCATGACTGTGTTGGTGCGCCATGCTCCGGACGGCGACTATACTCTGCCCCTTTCCTATTTTCACACGGTTCAGCCGATCCTCAAGACATCCGAGGCTTTGGAGTTGCTCTACGACGCTATGGCTCGGACCAGTGTTACGGAGGCCTTCTTCTACTCGAGAACACAGTCTGAATCCGTCCAGAGTCAGCTGTTTCGTAAACTGGTGTCGTCCATTCTTGGTGCTCCACCCAACGACGAGACCGCTGCACGGGCGACTGAGTTAATTGGCTTGCCGTTCGACACGGCAGAAGAGGAGTGGTTTGAGGCATACCTCACGAAGGAGGATGGTAAGAAACTGAGGAGGGCGAAGGATACGCTCCTCATGCGGAAGCTCGTCGCTGGCCGATACAGTGAGGCCGTGCAAGACAAGAGCCTAGGAAGCCAGTGGGGAGTTCCGCTGGAAGGCATCAAGAGTGGATTGGGGAGTCGCGCCGAGTAGATGTGCAGAACGGTCATTCTGAAGGATGGATGGGATTGTATGGCTCGGCATAGCGTTGGCGTTAAGGCACGTTGATCATCAGTCTTTCGGACTGTGTTTTGTAATTCGAGGTTAGGAAAACCCATCTCACATCAAGGTAATCAGATGAGGAGGAAAAAAAGAAGAGCCAAATCACGAGCTTATTATCACAGTCAATGGCATTTCGTAATAGCTCTGCTTGCACTCCCTGAGAGCTTTGCTCAGATGCGTTGTGACAGTACCAAGGTCATGAGAAAGTGTAAGTCTGCATTGTCCTGCTGCACCTGCATGGGTTAAGGTACGGGATGAGCAGCTGAGGTACACCGACCATACACCGAAAAACGGACCGCCTGACTAAGCTTTCTGGACCCGTCGAGTCACACTGGTCCCTTCCTCCCACTTGCCCAAAATGAACCAGAACTCAGCGCTAACGCTTCAATGCGCTTTCACCGTCTTCCACTTTCACGAGGTGACTTATTGTGGCCCGTTGTGATGATGCTGGAACCTCAAGCATTCAATTCACACCACATGATCTCACCTAGAGTCGCTAACAGATCGAGACCATGAATAGCTCGGCCAAGGGTGTCAAGTTCGTCGGTTCTGACGCTTCGGGACTTCCGCTCAAGCGCAAGCAAGTCCAGCAAGCATGCGATTCCTGTCGTAAAAAGAAGGTTTGCCTGCCACTTTGCCACAAATCATGGGATATTTTCTGATCTTCTCAAACAGAAACGGTGCATCCATTCCGAGCCACCACCGTCAGAGCCCGGTGAAGCGGCTGGTGTCTCGTCGCCCAGTAATGATGGGTTGGTTTCCCAATCTGGCAGTGGATTCATCCACAGGACTGACATCCTCCGAGGCCAGGCTCAGGGTCGCCTACGAAGCGCCACAACTCGACTTCAGCTGGACCAGACGGCGGCCTGATTTTGTCACCTTCCCGTCGGGACTCGGACGCAAAGAAAGATGCTCACGGCGGCCAGACCAGATTTGTTGGCGATCTCAACCCGGAAGGCATGTTTGCAGAGGCCGCCGACTCGGATTCAGTAGCAAATCCCACGCAGAAAGCCGAAGTTGGCGTCTGGCTCCCGTCTGGGGACACAAACTCGGGCCAGGCAACAAGTAGCGTGGTGTCTCGCCCGGCAGCCATGATCGATAAAGTACTGCTACCTTTCGTCAAGCAGAACTGTCTCGCCTGTGTACCTCCAGAGAAGGACTTCAAGCACCTCCACAGGGTCTACCAGGAGAAGATCCATCCCATTTTCGCGATTGTTCCGGATGATTTGGTCGGTGGCGACTCACCAGCGGCAATCGTTATGCGACAAGTTGTTTCTTTAGCAGCTGCATCCGATCCAGAAATGAAGAGTCATTTGCGTCTCGCAAATCAAGGACATAAGAAGTTGCCGTACCATGACTTCCACCAGCATTTGTCTGGTTCGATTCGAACCGTTTTGGAGACGAGTTTGATAACGGATCGAACAATCCACATTCGCGCGCTATGCATGCTCTCTCTCTATGTCCAACCTTCGGGGGCCGACGAGGCAGACTTGCCGGCGCAACTTGGCGCCAGGGCAGTTCACCACTCCCAAACACTGGGCTTGCAGCTCTTTCACACTAGCGACGACGCATTGGATACCCTTTTTTGCGCCGTTTGGGCGCTCGATCGCATTAACGCGGCAGCATACGGACGACCATCCGTCATTCACGAACGGGATATTGGCCCAGGCCTCGAGGACTGTTTCCGGAGGCAGGCTCCTTGTTTTCGCCTGTTTCTCTCTGTTGTTCAGTGGCTGGATAAGGTCATTGAGCTATACAGGCCTGGGGTCATCGCACAATCGCTTGAAACGAAACCATTCATCGACCTTCCTGTGCTGGAGCCGATGATTCTCGAGGCTGGGGCTCTCCAGGTCTCTACTCCTCTGCTCGGTATGTCGAAGATCCCTCGAAACGAGACGTCTTGCCATACTGACTTTCTCAGCGACCATCGAAGTATTTTACCATGCTGTTATCATTCTTTCCTGCCGCCTTCCGAGACCCGGTCCGCCGTCGAACTACGCCCAGACAATACCGCCAGCATCCGCCAATGCTCGTCGATCTCTCGCCGCTGAGCGCATCTCCTCAGCTATCCGCAGAGATCACTTGAGTCCTGTTCCTCTCGTTCCTTACGCCCTCTCTCTTGCCCTGAGTGTCGAGTACCGCAAGATGCGTCACAGCGCGCTACCCATGTTCCGTGCCCGGGCTCGGAGCGCTTTCAAGTCCAACTCCGAGCTCATGAAGCGCTTCGGTGACGTCTTTTGGAGTGCCAAGGTGGTGGCCGGCTTAGGGGAACGAATTCTCAGGGAGATGGAGCGAGCAGCCACGTCACTCGCACAAGGAGCTGCAGTCCCACAATCATCCCACATAGACCTGCCTATTAATGGTAGGGTCGAGGAATCGACCTCTGCGACAACGACGACACAAGACGCCGTCCCTCAAATATCGGCAGCAACCACGTCCTCTGAGTGTCCCAACTTGAACACGATCGACTTTTCAGTGGTCGACGCAATGCCGCACTTGGACGTGTTCGGCCATTTTGATCCGAACTTCAATCTTTCGGCGGTCGATAACGCGTTGGAAGCAAACCTAGACATCGGAATGCCTCTGAATTGGAGCGAATGGGACCAATTCACCACTTGAACTCCAAGGACAAAGCAATGACCTCGGGCATAGTATCCAACACCCCCCGACGGAAGCTGGGAACTTACTGATACCAAGGCATTTAAGAAAGCCGTTATCAACGCCGAATGCATCCCTGCCACTTGGTGGTACTTAAGAGAGATGCCCGGCCCTGATCCCCTCCGCCGTCGATAATAGAACGCGTTCGTACGCCACGGTGATGCGCATGGCACATGAGGTAAGCTCCAAGAAGGTTTGCTACATGACTCGACGGCCTAGATGTGTCGCGTGGGTGCATTTGTGAGAGCCTTTGGGGCGAGGAGACGTGCTATTCAGAGAGCTAATTAGCTGTATGGGGGCATTTGACCGCAAGGGCGCCTCCGATATGGGTACCTTGGCTGGATGGGAACGCTTGAATCGATAAGCATAGTGGAAAAAGACACCCCATGTTGATCTGACTGTGTCCGGTGTCGAAATCTTTACGGCATCTTTTCTCAATATACCAACGTTTAACGAGTATACCAATGCTCGGATTTCAACCTTGTCCAACTGGGTGAACGAACTCTTCGTGATGATTCGTTGATGACAAAGCTGAGTGGGGCGCCGCCGCCGAACTGCCGGAATCTCGGTCGCCACCGACGCGGTTACCAGCAATTCCTTGATTGGAGACCAAACCACAGCTACATAGCCGATTTACGGTCGTCAGTACATTCACTTCTGTAGCGGAGAGAAGCTGTATTCTAGAAACATGGCACCACCGTTAAATTTGTTTCTTCGCGCTCTCGTTGCTTTTGAAGACGTCATTATCCGACAGGTTCGCGACCCCTCCATCACCACTGCGAGCACTGTCGGGTGTATCGTGATCCCACGCTGACACCTTCTCCCGCAGATCCTCCGGAGCCCTGGATTCCACCGCGGCGTAGGCCGCATCCAACGATTTGTCGACGAGAAGCAAAACGGTCCAATGCCCCACGAGCCCTTGCGACAAGGCGAAGCATCTGGTATGTCCACGAACACTGACGGCCAAGGCGAACCGTACACAACGTGATGCTGACGGAGATTGCAGCTGATCCTGAAGGGAAAGGCTTTGCACATCACTTCTTTCAGGAAATCAAGAACCAGATTCGTGGTGCCCCCACAGACCCGCCCTCACCAGGACCGCCGAAGCGATGATACCCCGATTCATGACCGGATGATCGCACTACGCGATTAAAGAACACGAACGGCCCAGTTCCTATGCCGACGGCAGATGCATCATCTTGCATCCGACGAGTAGAGGATGTGCTTCGGCAAGCGACTTAGTCTCACATAAGGCGGGCACCAAATAATTCGACGACCTGCGACGAATGCACCACATTGTCACCGTAACATCTAAACATTTTGGAGTTTTGCATGAACTCGAGCGTATTGATCACATGAGTATGGAGTTCCCAGAACTGCGGCTTGGACATAGCGCCAACGGCAGTCAGCCTTTGATATTCAAGACTCACGAGCACCTACGGAATCCGATGGCTACTACGGGCGTTCGGGAACCGTTGGGTTGTGCTTTGGCCATATCCGAAGAGGCTGGGTTATTGGAGGACTCGGCCTCCCTTGAAACAACACTGCACTGGACAGAATGCGAAACCGACGGCTCGTTCGGCCATCCTGTTTGGCATGTGTGGGAAACGAAGCCATCGTGGTTTTCGTCTGATCTTGGTGGTCAGACCGAAGGCACGACTCAAAAGGAGCGATTTGAGCACCTTTCATTTCGCCTAATTACTGAATGGCAATGGACTTCATCGAATTGTTGGGCCACCCAGCTTAAAACAAACCTTTAGCTCAAATCCCCGAAATTTCTCCGCCCTCTCACAAACACTCGACCACATTCATGGGTTGACATCTGAATTCAACCCTAATATCCCGCTCGAACCGGATAAATCCTATCATCTTACCAGAGTGCAACCTCGCCCATCGGCCCGTCAATTCGTCCTCCTAAATCGATTGCGGGGTCGCTGTGTTCTCGGCCGTGATCCATCAAGCCTCCGCGCAGCAAACCCCGCTTATGGCGAATGCGGCGGAAGTGGCTGGACATGCCCAACAACTTGCGTATCGGGCTGCACATGCCAGAAGCAGAACGAATGTAAGTGCTTCGAACTCCGTTACACACTGCACTCATAGGAACCTAGGGTATTCTCAGTGTCTTGAAGGATCAGCATCTTTGACCACACTCCGCACAACTTCAAAGCCAGCTGTAAAGTAATTCTTTAGGAGTATTTAGGAGATATCCTTAGTAAAGATATTACTAGCTACTAGGTAGTTATAACTTTGATTAAATTAAGCTAATCTAGATTTATTTAGGCATTCTTATTTAATATTATTTATAGAAATATCTTCTTAAGCTTTATTTCTATTTTTAGCTATAATAGTATAGTAGCTAGAGAAAGTTAAGCTTATGATCTTAGTAAGAAGCTAGCTTAGGTATACTTCCTCAGATAAACTATAAGAAAATTAGTATTAATTAAATTAGGAGATAGAGATACTTATTAGTAAGCCTTGATCTATTAGATCTCCTAAGCCTCTAGCATAGCTTATTTAGCTGTAGAAGTATTGGTCTACTTACTTAAAGCTTTAAGCGCTTTAATATTATAAGCTTTCTAGAGCCTTTAAAAATAATCAACCTACTTTTAGGCTTTATTTATATTATTAATTTACTAGTAAGACCTTTTAGTATTTATAGTTTTAGAATAATTTAACTCTACTTTGTATTTTACTTTAATAATTAAAACTAAGTAGTTAGCTTATAGTAGGTTAACATAACGAATTACTATATAAATAAGTAGAATGTATTATAATTATATCTTGAGAAGAATATTTCATAGTATTACTTCTTAAGTCATATAAGATATCAATAATAATTATTAACATAACAATATAATATTACTTTAATTATAGTAGCTATTATTATAATATATATCTTTAGAGTAGTATTAGGTATAGTAGTTAGGTAGGTATTTATTTAGAGAGAGTTTTATTAGCTTTTAGAACCCTTGAGAATACTTAGATATACGATAGGTAGTCCATGCGTTAATATATTTATCATTGCGCTTTTCTCCTCTTTTATCTAGAAGCTAATAAAAATAAAAATCCCCACAGCTTTTATATTAGTATCTTGAGAACGTTCTCTATTTTTAAGCTTATTCTAATATTCTTAAGATGCTTAGGCAATTTATAGTATATTTTATAATCTTAATAATCAACATTATCAGTAGTTTTATAAAAAAACCTATTTGTTACTTTCTATTCAATTAATTAATAAACACTATTACTAATTATAAATATGATTTCTTCTCTATTATTTAACTATATCACTAGTAATACTGCTAGTAAGTAATTTATTCTTTCTTAAGTTCTAATAAATACTAATATTAATCTCTACTTTCAGCTATACTTTCTACCTATATAGGAGTATAGTATAGGGCTATTAGTATAAGAACTAATAGCTCTTTAGCTTAAAAGACTACTTTATTTAAGAAAATTAATACTACTAAGGTTATTAAGAAGAAAACTACTAAAAGGTCTCCCCCTAATTAATTTCTCAATTCTAGCTAGGCTAAGAAGAGGAAATGCCATTAGTATCCTAATAATTATTAAATTAAGATCCCTATAAGTAATTACTAGAAAGTAATCTACTCTTTTTAGCTAAAGCCTTTTATAGAAGTAAGATATATGTTACGGTCAGCTATCTGACAGTAGGGTTCTGCTAACAGAAGCTGAGGGATGACGCTAGGTTAATAGTGTGGTCTTGCTATACTGTGTGGCTGAATGAATCTTGGGGTTCCAGGAGTATAGTAATTAGTTATAGTCCTCACAAGGGGGTCGCAGTATAAGATGAAGCTAAGAGTACCTATTGGGGTAATCACGAAGTTAATTACTAAAGAGCTATAGAAGTCTATTCTTAGGAGTCCCAAGTCCATACTTATATACAAGTCCCAAATAGTCCCTTTTACCCTCATTACTAATCACTAATTGGGTACTAGTAATTGCTTAGTGATTGCGGGTGAGCGCTCAGTAATCGCGGGTAAGCGCTTAGTAGTTCTCACTGCACGCTTAGTCTTATCTTATCGTCACGTGACTTATACTATAGTTCTTCCGTACTGTGAGCATCCTAATATTCCCGTGGTCCTATAGTATAAATGTCCTGCCCTAGCCATCTAATACCTAGGTGGTTTGGTTAGTTATTATCCTTATATAACGGGTTGTAATATCAGGTCTCCCTTCCAAAGGTCTTATCCTCAAGACCTAATATAAGTAGGTTGTTAGTCCTAGGTTGGGGACCTATCAATCATGCGTCCTGATTTACCCATGATGCTAATACTATGTTAGGTCGCGTTCCCGAAAATCCTGCAATCTCCACGCTTCGCTATTATTGTCGTTCTTTGAATATCGCGGAGAATGGTTTTGAAGTTATGCCTTGCTATTATTGTCGTTCTAAGGGCCTGCGTTGTAAGATATTGCCCGGGTCCTTGGTTTATGGCGAGTGCGTCGCTATTAGCAGCACTTATCATTTATATAATACTTCTGACGATGTGATCTATTAATGTTTGTGGTGTCTTTTAATTGTTATCCTGTTGCTGATTCGTTTTTATAGTGGAACGCCTGATAGTTAAGTCTTGGCGTCTGGATGATGAAGAGGAGGAGATGGAGGAATTGTTTTGAAGGAGAATGGAAGCGCTGCAGAAGGCGCAGGCTGAAGTGAATGAGACGTTTGTGAAGCTGGATCGCGTTCATAAGGCTAAGAGGATGGTTTTTAAGAAGGGTTGTAAAGAGACTTCTATGGTGGCTGCGGAGGACGAAGGGTCGGGGGGTTCTTCTGCTGAGCTTCCTTTGGTCCATGAAGCGCAATTGATGGGGGGTTTTGGTGTGGTGGATTTAGATATAGTCTTAGGGGATTAGAATCCTGGCACCCCGAACTTTTTATTAGGTGAGGCGTCCTAGTTTGCTGGTATCCCTAGTTATATGAATAGGTTGGAGTCTCGCGGTTGGTCTTGTTGTGGTGGTCTAATT
The DNA here is from genome assembly GCA_037178605.1 of Colletotrichum euphorbiae. Lineage (NCBI taxonomy): Eukaryota > Fungi > Ascomycota > Sordariomycetes > Glomerellales > Glomerellaceae > Colletotrichum > Colletotrichum euphorbiae. The sequence continues at coordinate 29,074 of JAXCEF010000204.1, forward strand.
GTTAGTTGGGGTTAGATAAATCGGGTCTTGTCTTCACGTGTCCTTTTGGGTGCGGGTGCTGTTTGTGGTTCGTTTGTTATTTGCTGTTCCCAATATGTGCGGAGTTAATCCTGCGCGTATTCGAGATTTGTGGCTAGTTCCCATATATTATCCTTATGTCCATACCCCTTCCACTTAATGAGGTATCGGGTTTCATTCTTATCTTTGATATGGTTAATAATTTATTTGATTTCGTATTCTAGTTTATTTGATTCCATGATGATAAGGTTGTTTATTTGTGATCCCTATGGTGCTAGTTTGAGAAGTAAAATATGAAAGATTAGATAGCACTTTATGGTATCTAGTAGTGAGAGTTTATAGCTGACGTCTGATAGTTTTTTATTAATTTGAAATAGTCTAAGTTTTTTATAGTCCAATTTATCGCTTAGTCGTTTAGTTTTAATATTCCGTTAAGTGAGGTAAACGCTATCTCCCTCCTTCAGAGTTGGTCCCTCAACTCTTTTCTTGTTAGCGTATTTGCGCATGCGTTCGCGCACGAATTTGAGGTCTTTGGGAAGTTCCTATTGAATTTCTCGAATTTTCTTAATATCTGCTACAGCTCTAAGTGCTGCTGGGCCCTATTATGGTTCTCCATATGCAGTGGGGTTAAATCCATAGTTAAGATAGAATAGTAATTCTTTCATACTTTCTCCTATTACGCTATTATAGGCGAATTAGGCTATTAGTAGTAGCGATACCTAATTATCTTATTTATAATTAATATAATAGCGTAGGTAGATCTTAAGGATTTAGTTGATCTATTTAGTCTATCTGTCGGTTTGCAGATAGAAGGCAGTTGAGAGTTTGTAATCAGATCCAAGCTGCAAGATCAGGGATCTCCAGAACTTTGAAGTGAATAGTTTATCTCTATCTGACACAATTTCCATTAGCATGCTATATTAGCTAACAATGCTTTTCAGAAATACATAACTAAGGTCTTCTGCAGTGCTTGATTCCATATATAGGATGAAGTAGGCGTATTTCGTAAGTCGGTCTATAATAACCAAAATGCTATTATACTTAGTATTAGTTATTAGTTCTTTTAACTTTAGTAATTTGATAATAAAGTCTAGAGATATGGATTGCTATGCTGCTTCTAGTACTAGCAGTAGTTGAATTTTCCTATAGGGTTGATATTAGCTAGGTTTGCTCTTAGCGCAAATTTTGCAGTCTTTAATAGTATTAGCTACTTCCTGTTGTATAGTAGTTTTGTTATAGTATTGCTAGATGCGTTTCTATGTCTTAGTAACGCCTTGGTGTCTATATGCTGGGGCTAAGTATATTTCCCTAATAGTTTCAGGGGTCATTCATCCAGTCAAGCTAGTATTAACCTTCCTGGCTATCATCAAGAGTCTCGCTACTAGCATAAGGTTTCCGTTCTTATCTTATTTCAAGATAACTTAAGTTTCCTCTAGTACTAGGACATTGTGGTCTAATTAGCAGCTGAGAGCGTCAGCTCTACCATTTTTATTTCCTTTCTTATAGTTAATCTTAAAGTTAAATTTAGATAGGAATTCTAACTATCTGATTTATTGTTTGTTAAGTGCTTTTGAGGTTGTGAAGTGAGAAAGGTTCTTGTGGTCTATATACACCTTAACTAGGTGTTTTATTCCTAATAGTTATGGTCTCTATTCTTTAAAGGCTTTAATAATTGCCATAAGTTCCTTGTTATGTATCTAGTAGTTGAGTTTAGGTCTGCTAAACTTTTTTGATATAAAGGCAACTGGTTATAGTTAATTCTCATTATCTCATTATCCGAGTTATGCGCCTATAGCGAAATCTGAGGCGTTAGTTTCTAATTTGAATAGTTTATCAGGATTAGGTATAGATAGGATAATATCTTCCTCCACGTGTTGCTTAATTTTTTTAAAGTCGTTTTAGTGCTCTTTGGTCTATTGGAATATATTATCTTTCCGGGTTAAGTCCTGGAGTCATTAGCTTATTTTGGCGTAGTTCCTGATAAATCTTTAGTAGAAGTTAATAAATCTGAGGAATAATTATATATCCTTAACATAAGTAGGTATAAGCTAGTTATAGACTGCTTTGATTTTGTCTTTGGATATCTAAATAATCCCTGGGGTAATAGTGAATCTAAGGAATTCGACTTCTTATTAGTGGAATTTGCTTTTCGCTAGCTTAACTAAGAGTTTCGCTTCTTATAGTCTTCGCAGTACTTTGTGTATGTGCTCCTTATGTTCTCCCAACGTTTTGGAGAAGATGAGGATGTCATCAAGGTATACCACAACAAACTTGTTGAGGCATTATTGGAGTGTTTTATTGATTATGGTCTGGAATATTGCAGGGGCGTTTATGAGTCCGAAGGGCATCACAAGCGTCTCAAAGTGTCCGCGTCATGTTCTGAAAGCTATTTTCTATTCTTCGCCTTCCTTAATGCAGATAAGGTTGTAAGCTCCCTTAAGGTCAAGGGCTATAAACCAGTTCGCACCATACAGGAGGTTGCGTAGCTCAGAGATAAGCAGTAATGGGTAATAGTTTTTGATAGTGATATTATTAAGTTTCTAATAGTTAACATATAGTCGTTTCTTCCCATTCTTCTTAGTGTTACGGTCAGCTATCCGACAGTAGGGTTCTGCTAACAGAAGCTGAGGGATGACGCTAGGTTGACAGTGTGGTCTTGCTATGCTGTGTGGCTGAATGAATCTTAGGGTTCCAGGAGTATGGTAATTAGTTGTAGTCCTCACAAGGGGGTCGCAGTGTAAGATGAAGCTGAGAGTACCTATTGGGGTAATCACGAAGTTAATTGCTAAAGAGCTATAGAAATCTGTTCCTAGGAGTCCCAAGTCCATACTATATATAAGTCCCAAACAGTCCCTAGTCCTGCTGTTAGGTGATCACCTCTATGCATCAGTAATCGCAATCAGTTGGCAAGACCAACTGATCACTAAGCGCTTCCTTCTGCGCTCCACTGATCATTCTTTATCTTATCATCACGTGACTTATACCATAGTTCTTCCATGCCGTAGGCATCCCTGGTGTTCCCGTGATCCTGCAGTATAAATATCCTGTCCTAGTCGTCTAACGCCTAGGTGGGTTGGTTAGTTGTTATCCTTATATAACGGGTCATAATATTAGGTCTCCCTCTTAAAGGTCTTATCCTCAAGGCCCAACATAAGTAGGTCGTTAGTCCCAGGTTGGGGATCCATCAATTATACTCCCTGGTTTTTCCATAGTGCTAACACTATATCAGGTCGCATTCAAAAATCAAATTCATATTCCGCCTCTACTCTTCATCATCGCAATCATGCGCTTCATATTGCTAAGTTTAGTATTATCGTTAACATACCTTATTCATATTATTATTCATTAGGGAAGCATTATAAGCTTCTCCCTAGAGGTGAAGTTTGTGGCGAGTGTACTCGCTTGGGGCGTTTGTGTGATGCGGCAGCTGATGCGGTTTGCGCTTATATATGTTATTACTATACTGGTGTTGGTTATTTTGCTGATTTATTCTCTAGTTAATTGATTACTAGATGAGGCAGCTTGTTTAGAGGATGCTAAAGTAGCGGAGGAGGAGGTATTACATAAAAAGGCTGCTGCCTTACGTGCTGCGCAGGCCAAGTTGGATAAGTCTATAGCGCGGCTAGATCATTTGAGAAAGCAAAAAAGGATAGTGTTTTATAAAGGTCGTGAAGTTACTGAGGAGGAACTAGTAGCTTCTCCCGTGCTGGAGGCTCAGTCTATAGGTGGTTTTAGTATAGTTAATTTAGATGTGGTCTTAGGGGATTAGAATCCTAGTACCCCGAACTTTCTATCGGGTGAGGCATCCTAGTTTGCTAGTATCCCTAATTATATAAATAGGTTAGCATCTCGTGGTCGGTCTTATTATGTTGGTCTGACCATAGGATGGGGTCAAATAAACCGGGTCTTGTCTTCGCGCGTCCTCTTGGGTGCAGGTGCCATTTGTGGTTCGTTTGTTATTTGCTATTCCCAGTATATGCGGAGTTGATCTTATGCGTGTTTGAGGTTTGTGGCTAGTTCCCATGTGTTGTCCTCATGCCCATACCCCTTCCACTTGATGAGGTATCAGGTTTCATTCTTATCTTTAATATAGTCAATAATTCGTTCAATCTCATATTCTGGTTCATTTGATTCCACGATAATAAGGTCGTTCGTTTGCGATCCTTGTGGTGCTAGTTTGAGAAGTGAAATGTGAAAGATTAGATAGCACTTTATGGTATCTAGTAGTGAGAGTTTATAGCTAACGTCTAATAGTTTTTTATCAATTTGAAATAGTCCAAGTTTTTTGTAGTCCAATTTATCGCTTAGTCATTTAGTTTTAATGTTTCATTAGGTGAGGTAAACACTATCTCCCTCCTTCAGAGTTGGTCCCTTAACTCTTTTCTTGTTGGCGTATTTGCGCATTTGTTCGCGCACGAATTCGAGGTCTTTGGGGAGTTCTTGTTGAATTTCTCAAATTTTCTTGATATCTGCCACAGCTTTAAGTGCTGCTGGGCCCTGTCGCGGTTCTCCATATACAGTGGGGTTAAATCCGTAGTTGAGATAGAATGGTGATTCTTTTGTACTTTCTCCTACTGCACTATTATAGGCGAATTAGGCCATTAGTAGTAGCGATACCTAATTATCTTATTTATAATTAATATAATAGCGTAGGTAGATCTCAAGGATTTAGTTGATTTGTTCTGTTTGTCTATTGGTTTGCGGGTGAAAGGCGGTTGAGAGTTTATGATTAGATCCAAGCTGCGAGATCAGGGATCTCCAGAACTTTGAAGTGAACAGTTTGTCTCTATCTGACATGATTTCTATTGGCATGCCGTGTTGGCTGACGATGGTTTTCAGAAATGCGTAACCAAGGTCTTCTGCGGTGCTTGATTCCATGTATGGGATAAAGTAGGCGTATTTCGTAAGTCAGTCTACAATAACCAAAATGCTGTTGTACTTAGTATTAGTTATTAGTTCTTTTAACTTTAGTAATTTAATAATAAAGTCTAGAGATATGGATTGCCATGCTGCTTCTGGTACTAGCAGTAGTTGAATTTTCCCATAGGGTTGATATCAGCTAGGTTTGCTTTTGGCGCAAATTTCGCAGTCTTTAATAGCATTTGCTACTTCCTGTTATATAGCAGTTTTATCATAGTATTACCAGATGCGTTTCCATGTCTTGGTAACGCCTTGGTGTCCATATGCTGGGGCTGAGTGTATTTCCCTAATGGTTTCAGGGGTCATTCATCCAGTCGAGCTGGTATTGACCTTCCTAGCCATCATCAAGAGTCTCGTTGCTAGCACAAGGTTTCCGTTTTTGTCTTGTTTCAAGATAACTTGAGTTTCCTCTAGTACTGGGACGTCATGGTCCGATCAGCAGCTGAGGGCGTCAGCTCTGCCGTTTTCATTTCCTTTCTTGTAGTTGATCTCGAAGTTAAATTCGGATAGGAATTCTAACTATCTGATTTGTCGTTTATTGAGTGCTTTTGAGGTTATGAAGTGAGAAAGGTTTTTGTGGTCTGTGTACACCTTGACTAGGTGTTTTGTTCCTAATAGCTGTGGTCTCCATTCTTTAAATGCTTCAATAATTGCCATAAGTTCCTTATCATGTATTTAGTAGTTAAGTTCAGGTCCGCTGAACTTTTTTGACATAAAGGCAACTGGTTGTAGTCGATTCTCATCATCTCGTTATCTGAGTTATACGCCTATAGCGAAATCTGAGGCGTCAGTTTCTAATTCAAATAGTTTGTCAGGATTAGGTATAGATAGGACAATATCTTCCTCCACATGTTGCTTAATCTTTTTGAAGTTGTTTTAGTGCTCTTTAGTCCATTGGAATATATTATCTTTCCGGGTTAAGTCCTGGAGTCGTCAGCTTATTTCAGCGTAGTTCCTAATGAATCTTCAGTAGAAGTTAACGAATCCGAGGAATAATTATATATCCTTAACATAAGTAGGTATAGGCCAGTCATAGACCGCCTTGATTTTGTCTTTGGATATCTGAATAATCCCTGGGGTAATAGTGAATCCAAGGAATTTGACTTCTTGTTGGTGGAATTTGCTTTTTGCTAGCTTAACTAAGAGTTTCGCTTCTTGTAGTCTTCGCAGTACTTCGTGTATATGCTCCTTATGTTCTTCTAGCGTTTTGGAGAAGATGAGGATATTATTGAGGTATACCACAACAAACTTATTGAGGTATTATTAGAGTGTTTTGTTGATCATGGTCTGGAACGTTGTAGGGGCGTTGGTGAGTCTGAAGGGCATTACAAGTGTCTCAAAGTGTCCGCATCGTGTTCTAAAAGCTGTTTTCCATTCTTCGCCTTCCTTAATGCGGATAAGGTTGTAAGCTCCCTTAAGGTCAAGGGCCGTAAACCAGTTCGCACCATACAGGAGGTCGCGTAGCTCAGAGATGAGCGGTAATGGGTAACAGTTTTTGATGGTGATGTTGTTGAGTTTCTGATAGTCAACGCATAGTCGTTTCTTCCTGTTCTTCTTAGGTATGAAGAGTACTAGATACCCTGCTGGGGATGTTGAGGGTTGAATGAATCCTTTCTTGAGGTTCTCTTCTAGGTAAGCATCAAGTGCTTCTATTTCTTCTTAATTAAGTCCGTAGATTTTTTCAAATATTAGTTCTTTTCCGGGCTTTAGCTTGATCTTGTAATTGTAGCTGCTGTGTTCTAGTAATCTGGTGTTGAGTTCTTCAGCAAATAGTTTATCGTACTGCTGGTATTCTGCTGGGATAGATAGCAATTAATCTTCTCTGTTGATGTCTATTGCTAATAACGTCCTGGCGTTTATATCCTTAATTTATAGGTAGGCGAGAAATCTTCTTGCTTCAGTTGTTTTGCGAGGTTTATTTAAGGCGCCCTTTTTTGGCTGCTGCTCAGTAACTAAATCCTAGTCCCAATAGAGTTGGCCTATTCTCCAATCTATCCGTGGGTTATTATTATATAACCATGGTCTTCTGAGGATAACGTTATATTTATCTCTTATCTCCATAATATCGAAGTTTAGTCGCTCATTCCGGCCATAGATCTGCAAAGGGAGTTGCGCGGTCTCTGTATCAATGCGTCCTCCGCCGTACTGGACTTATTCTCCTTCAATGGTGTTGAGGTTGTAGCAGTCTTTAACTGCTTTCTTATTCCAGGTTATCTGTTATCTATTCACCGTTCTGGGCGAAATAAAGTTTCCTTGGGCTCCGCTATCAATTATTACAGTAATCCATTCTCTATTAAGTTATATTTGGACTTGCACGTGCTCGTATTGTTGAGTTTTCTACGCTATTGCGCTATATAGGAACCTTATCGTTTTTGCCTGTTGTTATTCCTTATTGGTAGGTGAGTCTAGTTTTTTGACTGTTAGCGCTAGAGTTGCCTCCGCCATGCCTTAGCTTTTTCTTCCAAGTGGATTCAGCATTTGTCATTCATATATTAGTTCCATTCCCTATAGGGGTTATTAAGACATCTCATGGGGTAGTAGCGATATGGTTTGAATAATGCCATATTATTATCAATCATTTAGGCTAAGTCCCACATAGGGAGTTAATTCTCTAGGTAGTATTGCGTGATAGGTCTGGTATTGTATCTTTAAGGATAGAAGTCGTACTCATATTTATTAGCTTAGTGTTTATTGCAGTGGTCCGTGAGGCACTAAGCCCAGAACACACAATAGTGTTAGTTATGCATGGGGTTGAGATAGGCATGATCTCCTTCAACCCATGTTATGAATAAGAGGTTTCTTCTTTTGCGTCCGGACACACCATAAAAGGCAATTTCCTGGTCATCCTAGTGAGGGTTAATCTCCTTCTTATAGAGGTACCTTAAGTAGTTAGCTAGCTCTAATCCAGTTTCTTCAGATGAGGTGTTATTAATTTTGAACGAGGTTTATTCAATCCATTTTTCTACTTCTAGGTTTAGCTATCATTTATCGGTGGTTGTAGCGGATAGTTCGTTCCGTTCAGCTCTTCTGGCATGATAGAGCTCATCTCGTCATTCTCAAGAGGGCTATATCTCGTAGTTCTATATAAGTCCTCTTGCTACTTAGTCTTTTATTTCATTATTGATCTGCTAGATTCGCTTAGGGTTGTCCCTGGTATCCTGTTGTCGCTCAATATAGGCTTATAGTGACCTAATCTGTTGTTACCATATAACTTCTTTGGGTTGCATTCTTGCTTATAGCTTGCATACTTGAAGTCCTTGTTATAGCCTAGTAATGCGGACTTTGTTATTGATTTCGATGTCCACGCCTGAGGGTGTGGGCAACATTTCGTTAAGTTGCTCATTAGCTTTCCTCTCTGCCTTTGAGTAGGTTTGGTATCCTACTACTAGGGTATATATAGGTGCTAGGGGGACACCAGTAGTATCATATCCTGACCAATGAGGGTTTTTTGGGTACCATCCTGCGTGTTCCTTATGGTCTACGTGGGTTCCGCACTTGTCGTCATAGTAGGTGGTCCAATGAAGTTGTTCGTGAGGTGTGGTTTTAATAGCGAGGCTTGCTTGTTATTTCTCGGGTACTAGTTAAAAGCGTTCTTTCTTAGGGGATTAACATTCATAGGCTAGATATCCCATCTTATTGCAGTTATAGCATTGCTTATCTTTCTTCCAGTTATTATTCCGCTTACTATCTTTATAGGCTGCGCTAAGGTCCATAGGTCCGCTATAGTGTCTATAGGCAGTAGTATACTAAGGGGCCCTGGGGTTATACCTATGGTTAGAGGTTCGTTCAGCGCGGTGGTCATTACTAGGTTAGTATTAGTTGCCCTTTCTTCTATTGTTATTTCGTCCTACTTTGTTGTTCCAAGTGGACTGTCCTTTGCGTTCAAGGCGTCGTTTATAGAGGCGGTTATCGATTTTGACTGCAGTGTCCACGTATTGGTGGAGTTCTTCAGGATAATTAAGTCATGCAAGCTTATCCTTGACTTCTTCCTTTAGGCCTTGGTAGAACTTAGCTATCAGGGCTTCTTCTCCCTAATCTAGCTTAGATGAAATCTATTGGAACTCAGCGGCGTACTTGCTGGCTGATCCCTTTTGTGTGAGATTAGTAAGTTTGCGTTTAGCAATTCGTTCTTCATCTGGGCTTCTAAAGGCTTCCTAAAGTTTTTTCTCAAACTTGCTATACTTCCCAAATACTTTCTAAGTTTCTTTATCTTACTAGTCATACGGTCTACCTAGTTAGTCTCTTATTAATAGTTCGAACCAGGCGAGGGCATCTCCCCTAAGGAAGGATATAGCTTAGTGAACCTTCGTGGTTTTATCTTGAAATAAGGCGGCGTAGTAATGAAGGTAGGCTTAGGTGCGGGTGAGAAATCCTTGAAGGGTTCCTGGCTCTCCTGAGTATGGAGCAGGTTCTGGGTATTTGGCCTTGGGTCTGTGTTGGGTAGCTAGCTGCGCGTTTTCCTGTTGGAGCTGGAGGATCATGTCGTATATCTGTTAAAGGCTCATTATTTCCTAGGTGTTTGTAGGGGCTATCTGGGCCTATTGGTTGTTTGCGGGTCTCGGGGCTATAGGTCATACGTTCCCAGCACCATTAGCTTGCTGCGCGTTATTATTGGGAGTCGACATGATTCCTATCTTATACTATTTAGTAGCGTCAAAGGTTAACTTACTGAACAGGAGCAATCAAAGTATTATAGTCAGCTATCCGATAGTAGGGTTCTGCTAACAGAAGCTGAGGGATGACGCTAGGTTGATAGTGTGGTCTTGCTATGCTGTGTGGCTGAATGAATCTTAGGGTTCTAGGAGTATAGTAATCAGTCGTAGTCCTCATAAGGGGGTTGCAGTATAAGATAAAGCTAAGAGTACCTATTGGGGTAATCACGAAGTTAATTGCTAAAGAGCTATAGAAGTCTGTTCCTGGGAGTCCTAAGTCCATACTATATACAAGTCCCGAACAGTCCCTGGTCCTGCTGTTGGGTGATCACCTCTGTGCATCAGTGATCGCGATCAGTTGGCAAGACCAACTGATCACTGAGCGCTTCCTTCTGCGCTCCACTAATCATTCTTTATCTTATCATCACGTGACTTATACCATAGTTCTTCCGTGCTGTGGGCATCCCTGGTGTTCCCGTGATCCTGCAGTACAAATGTCCTGTCCTAGTCGTCTGACGCCTAGGTGGGTTGGTTGGTTGTTATCCTTGCATAACGGGTCGTAACACTTAGGTATAAAGAGTACTGGATACCCTGCTGGGGATGTTGAGGGTCGAATAAATCCTTTCTTGAGGTTCTCTTCTAGGTAAGCGTCAAGTGCTTCCATTTCTTCTTAGTTGAGTCTATAGATCTTTTTAAATATTAGTTCTTTTCTAGGCTTTAGCTTAATCTCGTGATTATAGCTGCTATGTTCTGGTAATCCGGTATCAAGTTCTTTAGCGAATAATTTATCATACTGCTAGTATTCTACTAGGATAGATAGCAATTGATCTTCTCTATTAATATCTGTTGCTAATAACGTCCTGGCGTTCATATCCTTAATTCATAGGTAGGCGAGGAATCTTCTTGCCTCAGTCATTTTACGAGGTTCGTTTAAGGCGCCCTTCTTTAGCTGCTGCTCAGTAACTAAATCCTGGTCCTAATGGAGTTAGCCTGTTCTCCAATCTATCTATGGGTTACTATTATATAACTATAGTCTTCTAAGGATGACGTTATATTTGTCTCTTATCTCTGTAATATTGAAGTTTAGTTGCTTATTCCGGCCATAGATCTGCAAAGGGAGTTGCGCAGTCTCCATATTAATGCGTCCTCCACCGTACTAGACTTATTCTCCTTTAATGGTATTGAGGTTATAGTAGTCTTTAACTACTTTCTTATTCTAAGTTATCTATCGTCTATTTACTATTCTAGGCGAAATAAAGTTTCCTTAGGCTCCGCTATCAATCATTGCAGTAGTCCATTTTCTATTAAGTCGTATTTGGACTTGTATATGCTCGTATTGTTGAGTTTTTTGCGCTATTACGCTGCATAGGAACCTTGTCGTTTTTGCCTGTTATTATTCCTTATTAGTAGGCAAGTCTAGTTTTTTAACTATTAGCGCTAGAGTTGTCTCCGCCATGCCTTAGCTTTTTCTTCCGAGTGGATTCGGCATTTATCGTTCATGCATTAGTTCCATTCCCTATAGAGGTTATTAAGATATCTCATGGGGTAGTAGCAATATGGTTTGAACAATACTAGATTATCGTCAATTATTTAGGCTAAGTCCCACATGGGGAGTTAATTCTCTAGGTAGTATTGCGTAATAAGCCTAGTATTATATCTTTGAGGATAGAAGTCGTACTCATACTTATTAGCTCGGTGTTTATTATAGTAGTCCGTGAGGCACTAAGCCCAGAATACACAATAGTATTAGTTGTGCATGGGGTTGAGATGGGCATAATCTCCTTTAACCTATGTTGTGAATGAGAGGTTTCTTCTTTTGCATCTGGATACGCTGTAAAAGGCAATTTCCTAGTCGTCCTAGTGAGGGTTAATCTCCTTCTTATAGAGGTACCTTAAGTAGTTAGCTGGCTCTGATCTGGTTCCTTTAGATGAGGTGTTATTAATTTCGAATGAGGTTTGTTTAATCTATTTTTCTACTTCTGGGTTTAGCTGTTATTTATCGGTTATTATAGCAGATAGTTCGTTCCATTTGGCTCTTCTAGCGTGATAGAGCTCATCTCATCATTCTCAAGAGGGCTATGTCTCATAGTTCTATACAGGTCCTCTTGCTGCTTAGTCTTTTGTTTCGTCATTGATCTGCTGGATTCGCTCAGGGTTATCCCTGGCATCCTGTTGTTGCTTAATATAGGCTTATAGTGACCCAATCTGTTGTTGCTATATAACTTCTTCAGGTTATATTCTTGCTTATAGCTTGCATGCTTGAAGTCCTTGTTGTAGTCTGGTGATGCGGACTTCGTTATTGATTTCGATGTCCACGCCTGAGGGTATGTGCAATATTTCATCAAGTTGCTTATTGGCTTTTCTCTCTATCTTTGAGTAGGTTTGGTATCCTACTACTAGGGTATATGTAGGTGCTAGGGGGACACCGGTAGTATTGTATCCTGACTGATGAGGGTTTTTTGGGTACCACCCTGCGTGTTCCTTGTGGTCTGAGTGGGTTCCACACTTGTTGTCGTAGTAGGTGGTCTAATGAAGTTATTCATGAGGTATAGTTTTAATAGTGAGACTTGCTTGTTATTTCTTAGGTACTGGTTGAAAGCGTTCTTTCTTGGGGGATCGACATTTATAGGCTAGATATCCCATCTTATTATAGTTGTAGTATTGCTTGTCTTTCTTCTAGTTATTGTTCCGCTTGTTGTTTTTGTGGGCTGCGCTAAGGTCCATAGGTCCACTGTGGTGTCTGTAGGCAGTGGTGTACTGAGGGGCCCTGGGGTTATACCTGTGGTTAGAAGTTTGTTCAGCGCGGTGGTTATTGCTAGGTTAGTATTAGTTGCCCTTTCTTCCGTTATTGTTTCGTCCTACTTTATTGTTCCAAGTGGACTATCCTTTGCGTTCAAGGCGTCGTTTATAGAGGCGGTTATTGATTTTAACTATAGTATCTATATATTAGTGGAGTTCTTCAGGATAGTTAAGTTATGCGAGCTCATCCTTAACTTCTTCCTTTAGGCCTTAGTAGAACTTAGCTATCAGGGCTTCTTCTCCCCAATCTAGCTTAGATGAAATCTATTAGAACTTAGCAGCATACTTGCTAGCTAATCCCTTTTATATGAGATTAGTAAGTTTGCATTCAGTAATTCATTCTTCATCCAGGCTTCCAAAGGCTTCCTGAAGTTTCTTCTTAAACTCGCTATACTTCCCGAATACTTTCTGAGTTTCTTCGTCTTGCTGGTCATACAGTCTGCCTAGTTAGTCTCTTATTAATGGTTTAAACTAGGTGAGGGCATCTCCCCTGAGGAAGGATGCAGCTTGGTAAACCTTTATGGTTTTATCTTAAAATAAGGCGGCGTAGTAATGAAGGTAGGCTTGGGTGTAGGTAAGAAATCCTTGAAGGGTTCCTGGCTCTCCTAAGTATAGAGCAGGTTCTGGGTATTTGGCCTTAGGTCCGAGTTAGGTAGCTAGCTGCGCGTTTTCCTGTCGGAGCTAGAGGATCATATCGTATATCTGTTAAAGGCTCATTGCTTCCTGGGTATTCGTAGGGGCTATCTGGGCCTATTAGTTATTCGCGGGTCTCGGGGCTGTGGGTTATACGTTCCTAGCACCATTAGCTTGCTGCGCGTTGTTGTTGGGAGTCGACATGATTCCTATCTTATACTATTTAGTAGCGTTAAAGGTCAACTTATTAAACAGGAGCAATCAAAGTATTACAGTTAGCTATCTAATAGTAGGGTTCTACTAATAGAAGCTGAGAGATAACGCTAGGTTAATAGTGTAGTCTTACTATGCTATGTGGCTAAATGAATCTTGGGGTTCCAGGAGTATAGTAATCAGTTATAGTCCTCATAAGGGGGTCGCAGTATAAGATAAAGCTGAGAGTACCTATTAGGGTAATCACGAAGTTAATTACTAAAGAGCTATAGAAGTCTGTTCTTAGGAGTCCTAAGTCCATACTTATATACAAGTCCCGAATAGTCCCTTTCACCCTCATTACTAATCACCGATTGGGTACTGGTAATCGCTCAGTGATCGCGGGTGAGCGCTCAGTAATTGCGGGTAAGCGCTTAGTAGTTCTCACTGCACGCTCAGTCTTATCTTATCGTCACGTGACTTATACCATAGTTCTTCCATACCGTGAGCATCCTGACGTTCCCGTGGTCCTGCAGTACAAATATCCTGCCCTAGCCGTCTGATGCCTAGGTGGTTTGGTTGGTTGTCATCCTTGCATAACGGGTCGTAACAATATACTAGAAATTAATTAACCTTATTATTCTTAAGCTCGCCTTTTAATAATTTATTAAGGACATCTAATATAATACTAGCTATATTAGTAATAATATCTACTAATAGAAGTTAGCTACTACCGCTCTATAGGAGTCTATAGAGAGCTTTCTCTCTAGCGTTTTTAGAAATAAGTAATACTCTAAATCTTTAATATATTAAGTTAATTAGTTTAATAGTTTAATTTACTACTAATTATGTGAAGTATGTAATTAATTGTAGCTGAGGATCTGAAGCTAGTTAAAGCTATTCTAAAGATAAGTAAGGTTATAATAGTAAGTAGTTTTAAATATAAGTAATAATGAAAAGGAATTAACTAAACAGTAGTAATTATTTTAATTATATATAATACACCTACTATTTAGCTTAATTATAATAAGCAATATAAAAAAGTTTTAATAGAAATACTTATTACCTATAAGTAATTCTACCTATAAGCTACTTAAATCTATAAATATAGTATTTATATTATACCTATAAGCCTTAATACTTAACCCTACTTAATCTATAGATACCTATAGGTAATTACTACTACTTATTGGTACTACTTATAATTACTTACCTATTTGGCGGGTACCAATAGGACCTGCGGGCCGGGTAATTGCTATCCCTAGACGATATGGGGCGGCGATGCAGATAGGGCGCCTATGAAAACCGACTTGAGCGTCGTCAGGGGCAACTTCACCGACGTGCCACTTATCACCGGAGAATTTGATACGAGCCCGCTAAATACTGAGGCTGCGGCACGATGGAAGTGGACTGATCACTTTATTCGCACTGCAAGCGAGCTGAACACGGCGATCATGATTGGGGACAACGAGCCGGACCACCTCGATCGAAACGCCCATGCCTGGCGTGACCCGACATCTCTCGGCATTGTAACGAGCGCAGCCAAGGGAATCAAAACCTCCTTACCGGATAGCACCATTGACGCAGGGTTAGCCTCGCAGTCCTCTTCTGCCTTTGTGTGGAACAAGGTCGGGGAGACTCCGAAGGATGCGACTTTGCCCTGGATTTTCAATGGAAACACTCTGAAGAGTATCAAGACCAACACCGACGGTTCGCTATCTGTTGATAAGGATTACAGTGTCACGGTTTTGGCAATCACCTCGAAAGCGAGCTTTCTGGGCCAGTGGCTTTCCGCCACCGCAGCCCCTGGAAGTAAGGCAAACTTGACGCTGGAGTTCTCTGCGGGTTCGACGTCGCAGGTCGAGATTATTTATTGGGAAGTCAGGAGGCTTTCTGCTACCAGTAGTAAGGCCGTTGCTGGAGCTGATCTAAACATTCCGATTGAGTAAAAGGAGTTGGAGATGCCTGCTGCCGTGAAGGCGTTGAGGAGCGATGGTGTTTACTTATTTGATGACTAGACCAGTGTTCTAGGCCCGCTTCAACAGGCGCGTATCGCAAGTCATCCTTTGATTTGGGAGCGGCCTTCAGGTAACCGTTCGCATTCAATGTGCTGACTTGGTGGGTAAAACAGACCTTCAGTGGCCAGTGGCACAATATGACGGCGCAAAGATCGTACTGCCGCAGGCTACTGTCCAGGCTATAATTAGCAGCGGCAAGCGAACGGTTTTCACTTTCGAGTTCTACCCTCGAGTGCCTGGCAACAAACGTCACTTACACGCTCAGTCCTTAGATGTGGCGGGCATTGGCAACGAAGAGATAGTCAGGTTAACCCTGGGCTTTGAGCAAGGCCAATCTGTGTGTCTGGCTGATGTGGATAAGATGCTCTTGTATATGTTATACTGGCTCAGATACACACGTAGAATATAATCACAACGCAATTATTCACCCGTATTTCCTTTTGTTGCAAAGCAGAATCGACTACCACCTAAGCTCCGCGAAGTCGGGTACCCCGCCCCCGCTCACGCCCCCACCTCCGCATCCGTCCTCGCGGGGGGATTTTCCGGCGACATTATCCCAATGCTATTACATCGGATTTGCAGAACGACTTACTGAAATTCCTGGAATTATCTCGCTCGACACAGGACTGCTACTAAAGCTGAACGGCGATGTCACTCCCTCCGGCACAGTTCTGAAAACGACCGACTCTTCGAGAACTCGGCTATTCGGTGGAATGGAAACCGAAGATCGCACAAACCATCGAACCCACCGAGTCCCTCCTCATAACCACAAAATCACAAAGTCTCTCAGGGATAGAAACTCTGCAGACGCCATTGAAAACAGTGGAAACCGCAGCCATGACATCGCCGACTCTCTTCGGCGCGGATTCCGCCCGCCCTCTCTGGGACGAGCTCCCCCTCGAAGGGGCCTTCACGCTCGAGAAACCTGACGGACCGGTCGACCAAGCAGTCGCAGTGAGCGTGACGCGCCCGTATCTCTTTGGCTACAAGCCCACCACGACGCCCAACAAGCGAGCGGTTCTCGTCCTCGGAGGCGGAGGCTATGTCCAGCTGATGGTCGGCCGGGAAGGAGTTCAGGTAGCACGCTGGCTCGCATCTCTAGGCTTCGAAGCCTATGTTCTCGTTCACCGCTTCCCGACCGCCTCGACGGGCCCTTCGGCTCCCGTTGATGATGCTCGACAAGCTTTGCGACTCATCAGAGGACATTCGGGAACACAGGCCTTGGGGGTATGCGGACTGTCGTCAGGAGGCCACCTTGCGTCCGCCCTCCTGGCAGACTACCCCGCCCGGTGGTCCGCTACAGCTGGTCCCGCCGTCCCCAATCTCGAGTTCGCCATCATCGGATACGGACCCATCTCAACCAATGCCAAGGGATACCAGGTAGTTACGAACAAAGCTCCCCTCGATCCGCCTGAAAAACAAGAGCTGTACGACGTCGTGATCCCGGATCAGCAGCTCCACCGGCCGGCGCCACCTACTTTCATAGTGTACTCTGCAAGCGATCCGATTGTGCCAGTCGTCAACGCGTATCGTCTTGCGAAGGGCATTCAAGAGGCCGATGGACCCGTGGAGTTACATGTTTTCGCAGATGCGCCGCACGGGTTTGCGCTGGATACCAAGGGATTGCCAGTTTCGGAGTGGCCTCGGTTGTGTGAAGCTTGGTTGAATCAAAAAGGGATCGTAGGTTGACAGAGATTGAGACGGAGAACTGTCAAAAACATGACTAGCGTAAAAGAATGAAAGAACATTTGTTCCCGAAGACCGTCCATTGACCCTGAAGGCTAAATTCCAAAATCCAAGTCGAGGGATATAAGATCACACGCCGAGGCATCCGGTCCCAGACAACCAAGCAGGTGTTGGTCCGGCCTCATCAGTAGTGCACATCCTTGAGCACTAGACGGCCTTGTGCGTGGAGTAACTTGCGATGGCAGTCACTGGAAAATTCGAAATCAGTTCCTTCGGCCCAGGAATGTAGACGACGCCCAATCTTGCTCTCCAATGCGTCTTCGATTTCTTGTATGCGCTGTGTCCACAAGTCACGCCACCCCAGAATGAGGCTAAAGCCGCCTGAGATTGCGAGGTCGAGAGTAGAATACTGACGAGTCGCTATCTGGTTCTTTTTCGCCGTAAACGTAACCGATGTGTATCTCGAGCTAGCTGAAGTCAGCCGTGCAGCTCAGACTCATCAGTTCACTTGCGAGTGGTAGAACTACGTTGTCAAAGTATTCTCGCTGACCCTCCACATTTTCAGTAATCAGATCACGTCTTGCTGGATCGTGGATCGTGTTATACATGTTTCGCCGAGCTTCTTCGAGATCATCTGATTCATCGGTATCCGCAGTTCCAACAGCCTTGAGAAAGGAGAATATCGTCTTTCCGTTTTTGAGGCCTAGTGATGAGGCTGCGAGGGCTGTTGGTTGTCTCTCTGCCTCATATGTTTCAAGCATAGCGGGCTTGGCCCATCCTTGAAGCACGGCAGCGATCCTGTGAACGAGATTGTGAGCGTCGGCCAAACCAGATTTTAGACCTCGTCCTTCTGTTGGGGGAAGAAGTGTACCGCATCACCGAGCCCAATGAATATCAGCAAGGGTGTGACATGATTGCAGAGCATTGTCACTCACAAGAATATGTTTCCTCTTTTGTACTCTTTGGCCGCTCTTCGGCTGAGCACCTAAGGACTGTAGCTGAGTATTTCGAATGGAATGTCTTGTCCTATTGCAGCCGAAACCGTCGAACGGGCAAGCTCTTCGCTCCATGCCTCCTCAGCTGGGGTTTTCTTCGACTGGAGATTTCAGTCAACATATGTGATGATGTGATGTGGAAGCTGAGACATTGCTGACTCAGAACGCCTCTCTCGGATTCCAAACGTGCATTTTCACCAGCTACAGCTAGCCAACAATGGCATTCAAAAAGCTTTTTTTTTCACTCACCATGGCATTAGTCTGGTCATTCTGCCAAGACTTGACGGGGCTTCAGAAGCGGAAGACCATGTCACAGTCTTGGCTTCTTCCCCCTATCATATCAAATCAAATCGAAAGCCTGCTGCAGACCTCGAACAACTAGTTGAGAAGGAGATGAAATAACACAATATTCCAAGTCTAATAAGTATTATTTCATGCAAGTAGTGTTTACACCCAAAGAGCAGAAATGCCAGCAGCTAGGAGGGCGTTCATGTCGTGGATGATACTTTGCACGGGCGGCTGCCACCCCAAGCTTAATGGCAGTCTCTCATTCTCAGCCCAGTAGCGGACTAGGGTCTTATTCTCATTGACATAGTCTCCAAAAGCCGACAGAAGCAGAACGTATTGAAGAAGTGGGCCGCTTCTCGCAAATATGGCATTGAATTCTGGGTTGAACTTCTCGCCCCAATCGAATCTAGCCTTGATTCCCTTTGCCGCAACGGCGAACTACGAAGTTGAAATATGGTAGCGCTTTCGATTCTGGACTGAGCATGGATCCTTACTAACACGAACATCTTTGACTTTAACGTCGCCCCATCCGGATATTGTCCGACCCCAGGCGGCCGGGCGGAAATGGAGCGAGTCACCAAAGTAAGCATCATCTCTTGTTAAGGTTGCCATCGTGTTCAATGACTTGGGGCATATGCTGGTCGACATCGCTGAGGTGCAACATTGAAGCAAGGACCAAGGTCTGGTTCTACTGATTTGGCAGCCGCAACAGGGGGCGCAAACGTGAGTGGAAAACGGCCTAAGTGCAATTCTAGAGTCTCAAGGAGATTACGCCAAACATAGAAGTTGAATTGTATGCTTTCCTAAAGACATTGAACCATACGGGAGTCGGTTGAACCTAGGCTAGAAAGATCAATAAGTTGCTGTGGAGCTTTTCGTGCTTGGGGTGGCTGACTCGCTGCCAAACGTGTAGCAAGACAAACGACGACATGCTCACAGAAGTTGAGCAATCATGTGTTGCGATTGATTCTCCATTTTCATGGCCTACTTACTACCCCATCTTCAGAGCTACTAGCCTACTACTGTTTCCTCTTGCTAATTCTGACTACGTAACTAGGTATACGGCCCAGCAAGAGTTGTGCTGAATTAGCACTTCTCCCAACGCACAATGACATTCCAGTTGTCTCTATGATGAACTTGGCCCGCCAGTCTGGTGCTCTCCCAGCGACGGCACTTCAGGTCGACGTAGCGTGCGCCATCAGCGATATCCTTGAAGGAATTGATCGACTTTGAGCGCTTATCCTGTCACGCATCATCAGTTTAACATTTCGAACAAACGTAACAAGAATCGTAGCCTCACATCATTGCACCAAACGATTGCAGCGTTGTATCCGCAGCTCCTAAAACAGTCCCAAGGCTTCAGTAAGTCAAGCAAACAATCAAGCGTCTCAACAACTCACACTCTGCCGCATGCGGCTGGCCCCGCAGAGTTGTGGGGCCTTCCGGGAACCTGGTCAAGATATCGAATGCCCTGAAGAACTCGATCGCGTTGTGCCATCTCCCAAGGGTCGCAATTGGCGGGAGCCCCGGTGAAGTCCGCACGCGGGCCCAGTGGCTCGAAATCCTCAGTTTCCGCTTCGGACGTGGCGTTGAGTCCCTTGAGGAAAGAGTTGTCATAACTCGGGTTGATTTCCCGGAGCTTTTCGAGAACCTCTTCCACAGTTCCACTCAGAATCAGACTTTCACCTCCCGGAAAGGCTTGAACCTCCCACTGAGGTACAAACATGCTGTAGCCCTCAATCGGGGCCTTGGCAGCCGCGTGATGAATGGTAGCAGCCTGGAAGGTTTAACTAGGCTCAGACTGATATCCCTTTGACTGATGGCAGGTTTCAACTCACTTTGATGACCGCGACTGCAAGAGGCAGCAAGTAAAGAAAGCTATAATGCATTTTGGAAAAAAGAATGTTGAAGAGGATATGATGGCAGGATTGAATTTAGCTAGATCTTGAATGTGAGTGTTTCCAGATGTTGTGCTGTACCGAAAGATCACGTATCCTTTTTTGCGAAATTCCGTGACGTTATATACGTAAGTTTCGAATCAACGTCTTGAAGCACTAAGAGCCTCTAAATCACAGGCTGGACGATGATTCTTCTCCATTCACAACTCATCCATCTGATATGTTCTGGTGACTTTCCCAGCCTAGACGAAGTCTCCGGTGATAGTGATTCGCTTTGCTGTGTTGTCATGAGAACTCGAGATTCATGTATCGTGTGACTGTCAATCAGGCACTCGATTCGTATGTTTGCGGCGGTGAATTCTGAAGGATCTCAGGAACAAAGGCAGCCCGCATGACCAATTTTCTTATCTACTTTTTAGCAATCAACAGATTCACTTCTATAGACGCATGCCTCAGCTTTTGCGTACTTATGTAGCATTACGTGTAATGTCACGTTACAGACTAAATTTTCCTTTGTTTGAAAGGCTGCGGTCCGTTAATCAGGCGCCGAAAATGTTTATTTTTGGGCCAGTCGATCTGTTGCTCATGCAAATCTTGCTACTGCAGCTGACAAGTTGTTCGGAAAATTGGCATACGGCTTCTTACTATTCAAGTATTTGATACGAGAAATCCATGTTACTCATACTGCAAGGCGGGGCTTTTCTTGCCGTCCACCTTTGATGTACATCACCACGAGGCCAGCGAATCGCTTCCGGACTTGCATCGGTGCAGCGGGGGCGGGGCCGGCCGATATTAGTGGGGCCGCATCGAGGTTTCCCGACATTGCTTGCCGGGTCAGTCTCGGATACGATGTGGGTGGGCGATCGTCTTGCGAAGCGACCGTAACGCACTCTTATCTCGCATGTTTTTGAGCGAGTGCTCCCCCACGGGGAATGCGGATAAGTGAAAGGCTCTCAGGCCTGGCCGTGGCAGGGAAAAAGAGTATCGAGCGGGCGAAGTGAGACCGTGCCTTGGCCGTCAGCCACGGGCCGCCGCCACACCGCTTGCTATAGCCATAGCCATATTCCGACGTGTTATTCCGACAGAAAGATGCCAATTGGCGTTGGCGCCCCGTCAACATGGCCCTTCTCGCCAGTTTGAATCAGTCACGCTCGCCTCTGGGAGCCATGCGCAGACCCAAAATACGGGTTGCGGTCCTCTGAGCTGTGGAGAACAGCGTTGGCCCCAGGCTCAGCATGTTTGCCCGAAGGAGTAATTAATGGACGTACGAAATAGCAAGGCAAACGAGTGCCGAATAACATGAACATGTATGCAAAGATATTCAATCGGTTTTGTGCCGTTCCCTGCACTACCGGGGGAGGACCCGTGGGCTGTCGGACTGAAACTTGCGTGATGTGACCTACGTTGCTTGCTATTCAACAGTGAAAGATGACGGGGGCTAGTCGTACAGCGATGCTTTGTTATGATGAAACTGGATTGAAAAATACCGTCCCCTTGAGCTGGTCGAAGCGAAAGAGTTATAGTATGGGAAGCGGACCCCAAGCTTCGCACCAAAGTTTCTTAGATTCTGCACTACCTCAATCGACAACTTCTCCGACATGCTGGATAGTTTAGCGTATTCGGATTAGGTTTTCTACAATTAGTAAAATGCACTATTGTCTCGTTGACTTCACTGCTTCACTAATTAACTCAAGGAAGGCTTCCTTCTCGATCCGGATGTCGGCCCAGTGCCACCGGTCTCGTCGAACAAGAGCTGTCTTCTTGGCCCTATCCTCCTCTTCATGTCCTACCATTTCCGCGTGGGTGCTGAAGTATTTATGACCCAACATCTGTGCCACGTTCTTGAATCCCTTGTGTGACATGCTCGACGGTTGTATCTCAATGACCGCAGCGCCGCTTTCACGGAGAAACATCGTGTGCGTCAGTCCCGCGCCGTGTACGCCTACCAAGACATCTGTGGACTCTATTATTCGAAGCTGTTCGGCGAAGGAAATCGCTTCGAAGTCGATTGCCTCAAACTTGTCGTCGGGGAACCTTTGCCGAGCAGCTTCTAGCAGGACGTCTTGGTCCAAGAGCTTGCGAGAACCCCTTCGATCGATGAAGGTGACGTTGAGCGGTTCGCCTTGTCGCCGTTCTGTCTTGAATTCGACGCCAAATTGGTGCCTCACTCGTCTTGTGAAGACCCTTAGTAGCGGGGCATGCTTGCAGTCTCTGTCTTCCCAGTCGTTCTGCCATAGAGGGTTGCTCCCTCCGGCGAGTGGAATAATGAGGTTCTGGGAAGTCTCGGCGAAGGCCTGAGCTTGATTTGGGTCTTCCAAGACCTTGCTGAGGCGAACTGGCTCACGACCTGCAAACATTCCCCAAAGTGGGTACAGAGGTCCTTCATCATGGTTGTCCAAGATGACGATCTGGGTCCGTGGAATGTCTCTGGGGATAGTGAAGAAAGCTTTGTTCAGATTATCGCCGTCGTGGCTGAGCCGCAAGACGTCGAGAGACATTATCATCGACCAGATTTCCATGAGAGAGTGCCAGATATTGGAGTGACCCTCTCTTTTTATAAGGATTGTGAACGGACGGCTATTGTGGGAGTTTAGAGCTTGGGTTGTTGAGGATGGCGATGACCCGGGTTTGACTGTTACGAATTCCCGGAACAGGAAGCCCGGACCGGTGTCGTACCAGTAGTTTCTGATATGCGTGAGAGGGATGATGCCATGCGACGACTCGTTGTCGGTAGGTTGTCGCACAGCGCAGTCAAGATTGAAGGTACCGCTTCCGCGGTCCAGCAGGGCGCCCTGGCCGATGCAAAACGAGTCGCCGTCGCCATTAGACTGCGTGTGACTGTGGAAGCATGTCAAATTCGCGCTTGACCCTGCCGAGCAGTACTGAATCCTCTGGTCGCGAAGCTCGTTGAGGTATCGAGGGCCGAAGCGTTTGGCGCAGAACTCGGACTCTGGCACGCCCGGCTTCCCGAGCGCCGGAAACTCCGGTAGAGAAGTCGGGACCTCGTTCATCGGCGGCCGCGGCGTAGAGTGGAATGGGTTGTGGAGAAACGATAGCCCGCCGCCAGTTTGTGCATATTGCGACGACGACACAAGAAGGTAGAGAAGAATCACGGCAAGCCCTGCCGCCGCCCCGGCCCGCCTACTTTTCTTCAAAGGACGCGAACGCATGATCAGAAGGCACAAGCAGAGCTCACGGGGAGCCGGTCGTCGAAGTTGCTTCGGTTGATGCTGAGCATGGGAAATCCAGATGAGCTCAAGAAGAGTCAGAACGCAACGTTAGTCCAGCAGTTGGGAAGGAGGGCAATGGCTAATAAATCCGTCCAATCCTTGGCAGACAAACCAACAAGGCCGGAGGACGGGTTGAGCTCTTGGCTGCAAGGAAGAGCAGTCAGAGCCCCCGCCAGAATAAGTATAAACAAACTAGTCTAAGCTAGGAAGGGATTTTAGTATAATGGTGAATACATATGACTTTTAATCATTATGATATTGGTTCGAATCCAATAGATCCTACAGATACCAACAGCATGCTTGGCCAACAAAAGTTCGGGGGCGGGCGGATGCTTTATCGGCGCGGCTCACCAACTTTTGGTAGATGGTGTGAATAATCTTTTTGCTCCCCACTCCAGGCCGTCCATTGGGCGTTTCTCCCATGCGTTTCGCGGCGACAGCTTTCTGTTGTGATAGTTGGTTGCTTGTTTTGCGATCCCCCGGTCTCTTACAAGGGGCTATGAGGTCTCACAAGGCCGGGGACCATCTCTGAATAGGTCGTCTTGGGCCGTTTTTGATTTACTGAAGGCAAGCTGGCATTGTTTGGCGCAGCGGCAAACGGCAAAGAGCCACTTCACAATGTGTTTGGGTGGGTGCGAAACCAATCCACCTATTTCAAAATGCATGACCATTTTCTTCTCTCCAAGTCCTTCTCCCATTTCCGAGTCCACCTACTCCAGTGTTTTCGTCAAAACTCTGGTTCTCATTTATGGTGATAATTTGCTGTGGTACGCCAGGCATTCGTTGTCTTGTTCCCCGATCAGGTTGGGAATCGCCTCAGTCATATATCATTTCGTTCACGGCCCACAGATCCCATTATTGTGTGGCACAGACCAATGGCCGATAAGCTTCAAGGTATTGTTGGTAGCATCCCGCCGAGTTCGACAAGGATCTTATAAGAAGATGTGATCTGAGAATCTCAGTGCCCAGCATTTGGGCGGCGCAGGCGAATGACAGATCAGTTTGGAATTGTGGTTCGCAGCAGTTTGTTGTTTGCTCGGGTGGTACGTCACCAAAACTGCGTTTTTCTTAATTGTGTGAAGTACTCGGTTGGTCGTATCTTACCACCATTCTCGAACGCAGGCTGTGATGAAGGCAGGTCAGCGCAACAAAAGCTCAGCCGTTTCCCTGCATCGCATCCGAGTCCTGAAGGCTCTCTGGATTCACAGCCATCTTCCGAAGGCAGCGAAGGAACCATTGTCCCTGTTGTTTACCATCACAATCTTGTTTTGGTCAAATTCTAACGAGGTCAAGCTGTGAGTTGCCCGTCACTCACTATCAATCAATGACTGGTGTAGGCTATGGAGCCTTCAACCCGGACTTCTCACGTCTGGCTGGCTGTTCTGTTGACTCTGCTAGCATATCTCGCGGCACGAGTTCAGGCGGCTTGTGCACCATATCCTGTTGCCATCCGAGTCGGCAATGTTTCTTTGTCGAACGGCCAGGTAGCGAGAGGCATGGAATTGGCCGTCGGAGAACCCCAGCAGAAATTTGCTTTCATCCCGCAGAGGTATCCAACCTATCTACTTTGCTGTGTGAAAACTCCGTGGCATCTTGCTAACGAACGTCTTGACTCAGTGGCCACAACAGCACTTTGCTGTATGGCACTAACGGTGTTTGCACTCTTCGCGGCTCCGACCAGTGGTCCAAGGACGGCTGCACTTCGTTTCGAGGAGGTTCATATGATTCACTCGCGTCCGAGACGAGTAAAACGACATCGCACGATGCTTTCCCCGAGGATGACGGATGGCCAGCTGTCAAACCGGTTGTTGATACGATGAAGCTCAATGAAAACCTTACGCTAAACGACCTCGCCATGGGCATAGCGGTGAGTGATTGGGATACCCAAGGCTATTACGCCATGATGGGGCTCGGTCTCGGCTCAAACTCTACCATACTGAGGGTCCTGAAGGAGTCGGGGAAGATCGCCTCGCGAACCTGGAGTCTCTTCTGGGGCCGCGGCTTTGGGCTGTCCCCTCAGCTGGACGGTCATATTATATTTGGCGGCTACGACCGAGCGAAGCTGTCTGGAAAGCGATATACTCAACCCTTGACGGCCGGCATTGCTCAATGCGAGTCACAACTCGTGGTAACCGTCACGGACCTGACCATGAACTTTGAAAATGGTACAGACGTCAGCATATTCCGGTCAAAGTCCGGCGCTATTTCTACTTGCATCAACCCAACCCTTCCGGTGATGATGAGGATGCCTCTAGATCCTTACTTCGAAACGTTCCTGGACTACACGGACAAGACCATTGGGAAAATGAACCGGTCTGTCGGTTATCACTACTGGAACATGAGATACCCTCCCGAACAAAAGCCGTATGCCTTCCTTATTCCCAACTTGTGTTCTGGCTCTGAAGTAGTTGGGGGCAGCTATTCACACCAGCTAGCTAACACTAGCATGCTGACGGAATTTGCGCCACAGATATGAAGGTGCCCTGACGATCACACTCTCACCCGGTTTCAAAGTCCGCGTGGAACGCGACAGTCTCGTCCTACCACACGTATCCCTCGACGAGCAAACTGGAGAGATGTTTGTCAACGAAACAGGGAAGGATTTGCTCATCGACTCAATGCAGGGTATCAATAAGAACGATATGGCGCAGCTCGGCTGGCAGTTCCTTTCTGCCGCCTATTTGCAAGTGAACCACGAGAAATCTGAGTTCTCGCTCTGGGCGGCGAACCCAACTAAGGACGAAAGCATTGTGTCCATAGACTCGAGCGACAACGATGTCACCGACTTCTGCGCCTCCGAGTCTGACAACGGCAATGAGAATGTGAACGGCGGCGGGGGCGACTCGTCGACAGGAATCACAGGACCAATCTCCCCCGGCCTCTCACGAGGGGCTATCACGGGAATTGCTGTTGGCGGAGCTACAGCTGTAGCCCTCATTATTGGGGGTGCAGCATGGATCTATAAAAGAAAGAAATCGAGGACCCATTCAATTACCTCGCCGGGCACGAGGCAGCACACACCGTGGCCACCAGAGCCTTCAGGTCATGAACTCCCTGTCAAGACACCACCAACGTGCGAACTAGACAATGGAGGCACCACCACGTTACGGCGGTATGAGTTGGCAGGTTGAAAAAGAATGAAGCGGCGACGCAGTGTTGTGCCAGAAACGAAGTTACATGTTGATAACATTTGAAAGGGGGCCTGCTTTGCTAAATTCCTACTCTTCAAAGCTACCTGAGAAGCAGGAATGCTCAGAGACATGTGTGTAGTATAGAATTGAGTCCACTAAAGACCAAAGTCAATAGAACCCTCGCAGGGCGAACTAGTCTCCTGTAAAGATGCCTGGCCTATCCCGCTCACACCGGCTCACCTAGGTCGAGCGACATCAGGGCGGCGGGTGATCAGGCCGCACCTGAACGACGGAGGAGCAACAGGCCGATTGTGGACTCGGTGCCTCGGGATTCGACTTGTCGTTGCTCTCATTCTCCCTCATTCGAAGAGCTGTTCATAGACTTGGCATGCTTTCAGGGATGAGTTAGAGCGTTACACATTCTCCATCGTGGACAAAGACACTGATCAAGTGAGCCCAGTTTCTATGCGGTTGGTTTTCCAGCTTGCGCCGGTGATTTCCTCCTCTCATGGATCGATCGTCTATTAATGTTGCCTATCCTCCTTTGCGGGCATCCCGGGTCCATACGCTGCAAGCCTATCTCGTGCATGGCTTGCTTGGCATTGATACAAGGGGAATCTTCATGTGCTCATGACGCGTCTTCGTGAAGATGTCCGCATTGCGCCCAGCGAAGTGTACGTAACTCGAGCTGTAACGTTAATTTGTGAAGTGGGTGTTAATAATGACCGTCCAGGAGCATCTCAGATCTTACTCGACTCAAGACAATCAATGGCAGTCAATCGTGGGATATCTCGAAAGGTTCCGGACTGATATGTGCAGGAACCGCGTCGAAATTCCGAAAATCAAATTGGTACAGCGTTTGGCAAGGAATCTCGTCCAGCCCTAGAGCTTCTTTGAAGTATCCGCATCCCAGAGACTGATGATCTTGATCGTCGTTCTTACCCGCGGCCTCGTCAAGAGAAACGCGAGATTTTCCGGTGCAGATGAATGTTCCCATGTAGACTACCAACAGAAGAATGCAGTATCTCGACGGTGGGATGGAGCCAGGATGCCGCCCGGCAGATCCCTCGTATGCTACAACTTCGCTGAGAGTTGCGACAACCTCGTCCAGAGACAACAGGGCAAAGAATATGTTGACTTCGGCGAAGTACTCATGGATTACCTCATGACATCGATTCGCGGCGTCGTTGGATACCGGCAGACTTCGATCCTGGAAAAGCCTCCAGAATTCCGGGGCTGCTGTGGCTTGGGAATCTGCAGGTTCCTGGAAAAAAAGAAAAAAACCATACGTAGCCTCTTCTATCGAGAATGACACTTGCATGAACCTTGTCCCTTTCTCTCGGTTTGCCGCCTACTACGTTTCCATCGAGAACGCCGAGGTCGCCATTCCCCGGAACTACAAGACCGTCGCTGGAAACGCCGCTGCCACGTCCTAGGTTGACGTCGAGGAGCTCGCCGGTAGTTATTCAGTGGTTTTGCGAGGGCGACGACGGCGAAGAGAAGGATGCCGCCGCTTGGCCGACCAAGACGTGCTCTGCGCACCTTCAGACCCCCTCTTGCTCTTCCACGACTGCGTCAATGGGCAGACCCTCGAACCCGCCTACTCTCTGGCACCCAGAACTGAAGGTTATCCAGATGTCCGGATTCTGCCCGAGGGAAGTGAGAATGTGACAATGAACGGATACATTGTTCTTTTTGAAAGAAAATAAACAACGTCATCCAGAGAAAATGCGCGATGAGCGGGGTTCCCTTTCGACGCAGCTTTGACACCTGAAGAGCGCGCCCATCAGGCATGCGTTCGTCCTATTTGTATTGGATTCCGTTGATTGCCCGGGTACGAGAATGCGGCGGGAAACTGATTGACAAGTTCTGACTCCGTGTATCTCACTTCTCGGGATGTCGTCTGCTTCAGGTGAAGGCTGCGTTGAAGAGACTGATCGAGAACCATGTGAGCCCATTCTGAGACTGGAGATGTCAAATCGTTGAATGAGTTGAATAATCGCATGAGTGAGTGGTGATATGGGGAGTGAGAGTGAGACGAGAATTCACATTATGAATGAGTCGGCGGCGATGGACCACTGCAGTTCCCGGCACTTACACATGAAGCACCTTGTAATAATGCCCGCACACATTTTTTCAGCGCGTCAGGTCGTGCAGGGCAAGCTGTCTTTGTGTTTAGCCGGAAGCCGCGGTACGGGGACAGTAGTTCTCCTCTGGGCTGGATTTGGCCTTCCCCAGGTTCCGGATGATCTTCCTGGCCCAGTTGTTGCCATCTGGGTGGAGTTCCGTAGTTTTCGTGCGGAGAAACCAGACTTTGAGTTAATTACCATGAGTAGAGCCGTCAATTGCAGCAAACAGCCGCTTGAGGCCCCTGACGGACCCTGGCTTGATCCCCGGCAAAAATCTCCCTTTGACCGTATCCCTCCGTTCCAGATTGAGCACCGCTGGCGTGGAAAAGAGCCTGAATGAGACTGTTCAATCAATGCCGTTCTCGCCCTCCTTTCCCGGCTCACTTAGATTGCTATGTGACCCCAATTACTAACCCGATACGAGTCCAGCCGACCATCTCGCAACCCCTCACGCACGTCACTACCGGCCTGCTGCCGTAGCATTCTTCTCGTGGAAAAAGAAAAGAACTTCTGCTTGCCGCAAGGCGAGATGCCGAATAGGAGTCTGCCTTGCCCAAACTACCATGTTCATCGCCGAGACCCCACTAAAGAGTTTCTCCCGTCTCTTCTAGCTGTCTGGATCAACGAGATTGAAGTGGCCCGAGTGGGCACACAACCGTCAATTTGGGAGATTCACTCCGGAAAAGCATATATAGACAAGGTTCGAGCCAGTCCGTTCGTTCCTGTTTCTCATCCTATTCTCCAAGGCCTGGTCCGCGTCAATAATCGCCCAACATGCAGTTTGTGGACACCATCGTCGCCGCTCTGCTGGTTGCCAGGGCTGTCGCAGTCCCAATCGAATCTCCGATCGAGTTGATGAAGCGTGCGCCCAGCCCAGGCGTCGTGATCCAGAAGTGTTCCAAGCCCGGCGTCCTCGCCTTGGCCTACGACGACGGCCCTTACCAGTACACCTCGCAGCTGGTCGACATTCTCAACAACGGCGGAGCCAAGGCCACTTTCTTCATGACAGGCACCTGTACGGCTGCATTTACAACCAGCAGACTGCCGTCAGGAAGGCTTTCGACTCGGGCCACCAGATCGCTTCGCACACCTGGACTCACCCTTCCAACTTCGGCAGCCTGAGCCAAGGGGATCTCACCACCCAGATGCAGAAGCTCGAGCAGGTATGGTGCCAATCTACATCGAGTTCGACATGTCGAGGCTTACACGTGTGCAGGCCACGGTCAACATTATTGGCAAGAAGCCCGCCTACATGCGCCCTCCCTACCTCGCCACCGGAGGCTCCGTCCTCTCAACGATGAAGACCCTGGGATACAAGGTTATCACCGACGACGTCGACTCTGGTGACTGGAATGGTAACTCTGCTGCCCAGAGCGAGCAGAAGTTCGCCCAGGCCGGCGCCAGCGGCAACGGACACATCCCCCTCATGCACGAGACCTACGCCAGCACGGTGCAGACCTTGACGCCGTGGCTGATCAACTGGGCGAAGCAGAACAACCTCAAGCTCGTCACTGTTGGTGAGTGACGCTTTACTTTGAAACGTCAGGGAGACGGACTTATGACAATTGTGACAGCGGAATGCCTCGACGATGCCAGCGGGGCTTACCAGTCCGGCAGCTTTACCGGCAACGGCCAGAACACCTGCTAAATGCGGAGGACCATGCCTCACGTTGGAGACGGCTTCGTCAGCATTCTCGAACATATATACGATTCCCTGTCCATTCTAGCAGCTAAGCAATTCATGCGTTCATCTCACTCCTTGCGCCTTCTCATGATCTCCTTGGATAATAGGTCGGGGCGCCATCCCAGGTCGCGCATGAAAACCGGCCGAGGCTTCCCGCGTAGTCCCTTCCTGCGATGCTAATGGAGCGAAAGAACTGAAGACTATCAAATTTGAGCGCGGGAATCTTGTGTCTTCCGGTTGTGGTTCTTAACCAAGCTAGGTGATGTTGAGGCTCGTAAACAGCCCGCATGATACTCGTAGGATCTAATGAGTGCGCGAAGACTTCGAATTTCGGGTTTACTGGGGCAACCAGTAGTCCGTAACCCCGACTCCTGCCAGCTTCGCACCACGGCCCACTTAGGAATCTACGCATTTCCGTCCGAGACTTCGGGCGAAGCCAAGACAACAGCAATCCCTTCCGATACGGTCGGGT
Organism: Colletotrichum euphorbiae; assembly: GCA_037178605.1. NCBI lineage: Eukaryota > Fungi > Ascomycota > Sordariomycetes > Glomerellales > Glomerellaceae > Colletotrichum > Colletotrichum euphorbiae. The sequence continues at coordinate 59,819 of JAXCEF010000204.1, forward strand.
AATGTGGAGCCCGTTCCTCCGGGGCACCGACCCGCCATTCGGTGTATTTGCGGAAGCTGTATCGGAAGCCGCGTCGTCAAACCGGGTTGCGTGCAGCGTACGCAATTCATCCAAGACAATTTTGAGTGCACCCAAGATCTGATGAGGTGAGGCTGATTGGGGTATATGTACACAGCATCTGTCAGCGAATGCCTGATGCTCACACGCCCAGCATCTGACCTTGAGTGATACTTTCTTCTGTCTCCTAGTACCTTATTCGGCCAATCTTACTTGATCGAACGCAGCGCCCCAAACGATGGCCCCTCGCAACGTTAACCAGCTCTTTCCACCAAGTCCGACTTTCACGGAAACCCAGTTACCAGATCAAACTGACAAAGTAGGTCTTTGGCCTGGAGTAACAGTTCTCGCAAGTTAGCTAAAAGCCAAAGGTCTTCTGTATCACGGGCGGGCGTCTCGGGCATCAGCCTCGAGCTGTGCAAAATCCTGTACGCCGCGAATGCAACCATCCACATCGCCACGCGATCGGCCTTAAAGATCGCAGCCGCAATCGAGCAGATCAAATCATCAAAAACGTCTAGCAAAGGTCGTCTCGAATCGTCGGTCCCCGATCTGTCCGACCTCGCAGCTATCAAGCCTGCAGTAGAGGCCGTTCTTGTCAGGAGTCGAGATCAGACGTCCTGGTGCACAACGCGGGCGTTACGATGCCACCGAAAGACAGCAGAAGCGCCCAAGACAACGAATCGCAGATGGGCACAAACGCGTTGGGTCCCATTTCTGTTGATCCGTCTGTTGGAAGATAGGCTGCGCGCTACGGCTCGTATGGAAGGAATTCGCAAGGGATGCGTGAGAGTTGTGTGTGTGGATGGCTATGTACTATGATCGTGTCACGTGACGTAGAGTGGGTCACGCTGTTGGGTAGACCTCCTTCCCTAGCCTTCCCTACCAGGATTAGTCTCGCTAGACATATTATACCTAGAGAGACTCATATAGTGAGAGACCTTTTACTCACTATAAGTAGTTATTCTTTATCTATTCATTATTTCATAGCTGCATTCAGCTCTTCACAGATATCACTGAGGGCTCCGAAACGCGGCATTGTCTGGGATGACGAAAACACAGCACCGAAAGAGCTAGGCGTTTCTATGGACGATTACATGCAATGATGTAAAGAAAAGTTGGCTGCGTTTTCCTAGCCAGCGTATTTTCTAAAAAGGCCGGAGAATTGTGAAGTTGTCTGTGTTGTTCTAGAAGTGCGTTGATTTCTCAGCATAGCTGACCACCCTTCATGCCGCCAGAGGACTAGTCGTTGGCTGGGCCAGGTTCGAGTCGAGGAAAGCTGCCACATTGAGCATAGCGATTTGGACGTGGAAATGTGGCGCAAATAACCCTTCAACTGCAACTTTGAGAAATCTGAGGTGAACGGATGCTTTGAACTGGCATTTCTGATGTAATGTCTATCGTGAAGAGCGAAGCGCGAGCAGTTGCGACTCCATGATGATCCAGCTATGGATGTAACCAGAATACTCAACCCACCTACCTAGTTCGCTTTCTCGTTGCTAAGTTCATAAAACCCATTGGCAGTACTGAATTCACACCAAGCAAATTATCCCTGATTCAGTCGACTTGATTATCTTACCGCAAAGGGAAGCCAATTCACGCCATATTTCCGAAGTACAATCGATTCGGAAGTCCATCCTTGTCACGGATGCAACCGGAAAACAGGGTTGCGCCGTCATTACAGCCCTTCTCGACGCAGACATTGGACAGACACATACTATATTGGCGGTTACTCGCAATCCCTCGTCAGCTTCCGCCAAGGCATTGGAGACACGCGGAATCAAGATCGTACAAGGAGATCTTGAGGACATTCCAGCCATCTCCTCCGCGGCAAAGGCTTCTTTGGGCGGACCTGAAGCGGAGACTTGGGATACATACAGCGTGCAAGTAAGCAAAAACGAAATGTCAAGATGGCGTATGACAACGCAAACACATGCTGAATGGTGAACCAACTAGTCGGTCATTGGCCAAGGAGCTTCTCCAGCGTCGGAGGAAAGCCAAGGAAAGGCTCTCGCAGATGACGCTCTGGCCAACAACGTCAAGGTCTTCGTCTAGTCTTCAATTGATCGCGGCGGACTTCGTCCCAGAGGTTCAACACTTTCAGAGAAAATTCCGCATTGAGGACCATCTCGTGGGGAAAGCAAAGAGCAGGATGGACTGGACGATTTTGCGGCCAGTCGCGTTCATGGACAACATGACGCCTTGAATGGGTCTCAAGATCATGGCGACCTCATGGAAAGTCACAGTGAAGAACAGACCTCTTCAGCTTGTGGCTGTCAAGGATGTTGGCTGGTTCGCTGCACAGGCCTTTCTCCATCCCGAACGCTTTTCTGGCAGACAGGTCCCGTTGGCAGGCGACGAATTGACTCTGGAAGAGGCAAACGCGATATTCAAGACCAAAGTCGGAACTGAAATGCCGGAGATGTTCCATTTCCTGGTAAAGCTTCTCCATTGGTTCATTGCAGAGTTTGGTGCGATGTATAAGTGGTTCAACACCGACGGATTCGGCGTCAGTATCCCGGCCGTGATGAGGGAGCATCCTGGATTATTGACTTTCGGTGAATGGATCGAGACTGAGACCCAGGTCGCTGGGAAATAGGTGTGGGATATTGGGAGTATGTAATGAAGAGATAGATGGTGGCCTTGACCTTGTAACCAAACATGTGAAATCAACCCCAACTCGTACGTGTCGTGAACACAAATCCATCTTAAGAAACTGGTGTGCCACAAACCGAAACCTCTGTTCTCGGGTATGCGTTGGAAGCTCCGAGAATGCATAGATAAAGCAAGCCATTCGATCGATGGCTGACGTATGCTCACCCCTGCAGGAAAAATGAAAACTGTGATACGCCTCTTGCTGCCAAAGTAACTGCGAGTACTCATTGTCAGCAAAATACAATACCTCATCCTCAGTTGTCGTCATTGGTGATTGAAGCTGATTGGTCGGTGTTTTGCTTCACGCTACCGCCACAACTCAATGTTGAGGCCTACAAGATATTAGACGATCTCATCTGAACTAAAGTTGGGCTTAAGAGTTGACAACGCCTTATCTGCAAAGTTTCCAGAGCAATTCAATTGGTGTTCAAATGTAAAAATGAACGTTATAACATGTGAGTAGTGAAGAATGAGACTGTCTTGAGCTGAAATTGTAATGCAGGAGGCCGACCCCATTCATTGCACAACCGAAAATTCCATTGTGAACACGTAGCTTCTGCCGGTAACTTTCTGGGAAAGGTTCGTGGTTGTAAATGCATGCATTCACATGCTGAAATGCTGGAGGCCCTCAGTAGATAAAAGATACCAATACGCGTTTTGAATGCTGACGTAGCAAATCATTGGTAGGGTGACGTGGCTGAAAGGCTCGCGTCACTTGTCTGAGTTCAGAAAAGGTCGCCTCATAGTCATACGGACTTTGTGAATGGGTGCTATTTGCAGCGGTCTGGTTCGTGCGTGGTTGATCGTAGAATGCTTCAAAGCCCATGCGAAGTCTATGCTTGTTTCATATCTTAGGCTCGCCGCGAGGTTGCGTAGACTGCCTAGGTTTTCTGAGAAGTCTGCGTAGGCTTCGCAGTGAGAAGTTACTTTGGTTTGCTCTACGTAGTGTCCAATGCTTGGCGGTGACAGATTGAATCACTTACTGCATCAATTCCAGGAAAAAGACCTCTAATGCGTTGCACCTACTTAATAGGCGACCACCCCACGCACATCACCATCCCCTAACCTGCGCTGCACTCCACGGACTGCAACAAGGACTCAAACAAGGAATTATTTCTAACAATATTCGACTTATATCAATTCTTTTGAAAAAATGTCTGAAAAAATGTCTGAAAAAATTGCAATGTACTTCTTCCATCACATCTTCCTTCCTCCTCAGCTTCCTCAGTCAGACGACTTCACCCTCGAGAATGACGAAGCGCTCATGTCTCTTCTTTGCAACGCCATGAAGCGGTTCAAAGAACACAATTGCGGAGCCCAAGCAGTCGCCATCGGTCGTACATTGGACATGCTGCAGCTCATGCTTCGTCTGCACCAGCCGCTGGGCGACACTGTCATTATCAATGAAACGGAGCTTGCAGAAGCTTTGCGAGATCTGCCTTCTGCAGGTAGGGCTGCGAGATCTGGTACGAGTAAAAGAAATGCATTTGCTGACAACCCGATTCCGCAGGAAATGTGATTGCTCTTCATGTACGAGCACAGAATGCTGGCGTTTTGATCAGTAAAGCTGAGGGTGCCTTACAAATTGAGACTTTTGAACTCTCACCACAGAATCACGCCGTATTTTCGACTGCGGGACGACTTCGCAGATGTTTCCCTGCTACAGCTACCTCTATTGAGTTTCCAAAGGCTGAACAAGAGGGGTTCAACGACACGTTAGCCGCCGTTTTGTCCAAGATGAGCAGCCAATGTGCCCCTGACACACAGCCGGTAGTGAAGAAGGGCGGCCAGTCACACGAAGAGACTCGGGATACGACTCACCCGAAAGTCGTTACAGAGCTTTTGACAGCATATCTGTTGGCCATGGGAAGTCAAGTCGAACTGGACAGAACATGGAAAAACACGAGAGAGGACGTTCTCTGGGACCGGACTCTCTTGCCTTGGCGCAGATCGCCAACGTGGCTCCTTATTCGTGTTTCCCTGCAGCTGGCTTTCGGTCGACTCTCTCGACTTCTGGGTTCCTCCGAAGACCTTTACAAAGGATTCATCATATTCCTTCTTGGAGAACTTCTCAACTACGGCATAGAGCTGCAGCTTTCGTCGGAAATTCTTATTCTCATGAACGCCAAAATATCGCGACGGCTGCGTAAGTTTGATGACACCTTCCGATTTGCATTCTTGACGCACGTACGCAACACTATGTGCCGGGCGAACGAGATGCTGGCGGCACGCTGGTCTGGTATTCAGAGACATGACGCATCCCCTCCTCGCCTTTCTCGTCTGAAGTCCCTAGATTTTGACCAAGACGTTGTGTTACATCTTCCGGATCTCGACGACTTTATCAACTCGATCTCAGCTCGGGCGTGGAGCAAATCGGTCAAAGACTTCGTTCCTTCGTGGGAATTGGCCAAGCACGAAGACACAGTACTGCCGATCTCGCCATGGGCCTCTGACCGGGAGCATCTGAACCTCAACTTGACCATTTTTGAGTCCTGGGTCAGAGATAACCTCCAAGCTTGGACAACTCGCAGACTTCAACAGAAAGATAATCATGCATGTTCGGACCTGAGAGACTTGATTGAGAAGTATCATTCTGCCGCACGCCCATTTTACGCAACAGATCCTGAGGCTCTTTCGCTTATGTTGCTCACCATACTGGAGCTCTGGATCGCTTGCGACAAGATAGCGACGTGCATCCACCCCATGTTGCATGAGTACGATCCAGGATTGCCGACGGTCATTTTTCAGAACCTGATTTTGCCGTGGAAATGGCAAATGGAGCGACTGCAAGCAGTCGAACAATATCTCCACAATCGGTTCCAAAGGTCTCGCTTCTGTGCACCGAGAATCTTTTCGGACTTTGGCTCTGTCGACTGCTTCTCGGTTCGATATTTCGACAAGTCCGACCCTCATCAAAGGCTTCGTGTCGACATCGAGGCTAAAGGTCAAAGGGATCGAGAGGCAAAACGGCAGGAGCTCAGGGACAAGAAAGCTCGATACGACGACTTGATGGCCCAGTGGGGTTGGAGGCCTTGCGAGTACGTGACTGTTTGGAACCGCGAGAAGAGACGACATTACGAAGTTCATAGTCGAAGTTGCCTGAAACACAAGTGCCTCGCCGAAGCCAAAAGTCTCGATATACGAATTCATGAATGGCCGCTTCCACAGCGAAATTTGGACGCGAAATCAGTCGTCTTCGAGCTCTCTGTCCCTCTCTCCTTCGGTCAATGGCGAGAAGTCAGCACGTTTGTCCTCTTCAACGTTCTAGAAGTCGAACAAAGTGGAGGAGCACAGCCACGATCGCCCAACTACAGTCCGGAAGGTTACCAAGGGCTTTCGCAATTCTTCAAGAGAATTGTCTCTTCACAGAAGGTTCGCCTACTATCCGAAGTCAAGCCGCACACAGTCACGCATTATCAGGCCAAGCCCGTCGCCACCGCGACAAAAGCGCAGGTCTGTTTAGACAACGCCCTTCAATACAAGTACTACAACGAACTTCGGGGTCAATTCTACTCTCCATTTCATTCGACGGAGAAAATACCCAAGTTACTCACCTACAAGATGCCGAAGCAGTCCAAAAGGCTGCAGAAGTTTTTGTTCCGCCCGGCCGCAAAACCCAGCGGTCCTTCTCCCAACACGGTCATCGCTTCACAATCTGAATGCCCAGACCACATCCCATTGGAAGAATACAAGGCGCTCTGCTCTGTACCTATTGGATACAGACTCCAGTGGAAAGCGATCCTTCTCCAGCTGGTTTCGCCGTCAGTTGACTTCAAAAAGATGGAAACAAGGTTGACAATTCTTCAATGCATTCACCAGACGGGCCCCTTAAGTGACAGAGCAATCAGAGAAACTCACCTCATCTGCGACGACAGAGACTTTGCCGTGAAACTGATAGAAGGCCTCCGCGAAGGTACCTCGAGATTTGAAGAGAACTGGCAATCCTCGATCGCAATCAGTATTTTCATTGCTATTGGATGTCGTCTACTTTCTTTGACTTCCTCAGCCGAAGTTCAGGACCTGTGCTTCCTCTATATGCACCAGGCTCGCCGTACAACCTTTGCCTGGGTAGAGATGCTCAAACTGAAGTCCCAGGAGAGCGAAAACGATGCCGAGAAGGCTACCCTGCAAAGGAGAGCGTTGGAGGTGGCGCTTATTTGCGCGGATACCTTCAATGTCGATTTAGTCTTCAGAGAAAGATTATTATCCGACGATGAAGCGGCGTCCATCTTTTTACAGTGCAGTATCGCGATTCAGGAAGTCTCTCAGTCTCACCTGAGGACGATCGATGAGTCCTTTAGGCATCTTCATGCCCGGTGGCAACGAACGTCCGTTCATTCATACCCGGTCTTGGCGTGGAGGATCGTCAAACAGAACAGCTCTGCTTTGGACCAAGCCATACAGGCCTCATGGTCTGGGTACCAGTCCAGCGGCCACTGGCGAGTACTCTCAGATAAGCACGACGCATGGCTTACGACTTACACCGGCCCCATCGAGAGCCAAATTTCAGTGCATTTCTGTCTCGTAACTGGCGAGCTTTTCGTGAATGGCGTGCCGCTCGACCATTTGCCGGCATCATATGTCCAACATCCGGCGTATGCGACACTCTTCGGACGTCTTTCCATCGAAATTATGCCCACGTCTGTCCCTGGACTTCAGTTCTCTTCCAAGAGACAGTATGCCGAGCACGTTGTCCACCTTGGTCTGGACCAAAGGCTCAAACAGCCTGATCTCTTGGTTCAGGCAGTTCACAATGGGAGGCCATATGACCTGATACCGAAGAGGTTACTTCGCGAAAGATTCCCACATGCCTTCGTGGAGGACCATGTGCATTGGTACGACCACAAAGCCGAAAGCCTTGAGTTTCGTCCCGCCGGTACACCTTGGCGCCGCTCTGCCTCCCATTGGAGGATGACAAAGTCTTCTGTGCCAGGGACTTGGGTCTTAAGCAAAGGTGCTTCGTCCCTCGTAAACGTCAAAAGCAAGACTGCCGAAGTCTTATCCGACATTTTAAAGAGGTTAGAAGATCCGCAATACATTCACATTGCTCACCACATGCCTGGATCTTCTCTGACGATTGATCTGCCACGACTCCGACTCGAATTCACTCTGAAGTCTGGCCAGGACTTGATAACCTCCAGGCAATATCGAGGAATGTCGATCGACGAGAACCAGTCATTTGGAACGTTGATCGGTCTTCGGGACAAACTGGTGCTTGAAATGGACCAACCCAAACATCATCTACTCCGTCCTACGCGAAAGGTTCTTATCTCCCACGGTCGAGTTGCCTTCTGCAGAAAGGAAGGCCATGTAGAGGTAACAATCAGCAAAGCCGGATCCACGGGAGTTCAAGCCTATGAAGTGGATGAAACACTTGGCAGGTTGGTAGACAATGGCGGTCGACAGAGCAAGTTATTCCTGGCATACCTTCACGCCTTGACGTCCTTCGGGCTTCCGGACCCGCTGACGAGTAACACCGGAACCGAATCCGCCTTGATGATATTGCGATCAGCCTCGATTTTGTCTTTTGACCGACTATCTAGACAAAACGTCGACACTTTGTGTCTTCTGGCCAAGCTCACACCGGGCAGAGCTTACTATCCAATCCACAAGTGCGATATGCAGGTCGTGGACTGGTCTCGTCAACTGGGTTGCCTGGCTCAACATGGCCTGTACTACGAATCGGTACGCAACATTTTCAGCTTGGCCCATAGGTCGAGATTTTTTCACCCGGAGCTCTACGTCGAGCCGCCTCGTTTGGATCATGTCACCGAAGCCTTGTTGGAGCGAGACCATATTCGATCATCCACCTTCAGGATATCGAATTTCGGCGCGGAGCACCACACCATCAGCCGCGACGCGGTATATGAGTCTCGAGACTGCCGGATGTCTTCGAAATGTGTCGATGCATTTTCGATGGCGAGGTCAATCTTTGTGGGAGACGCCTCCGGTGGCCGCCGTTTGACAAAAGATGTAGAGAAATACCTCTGGACGTTCTTGGAGAAACAGCCAGCCGTGATTGGCCCAAACGGCTTTCTTGAGCCTGGTGCAATCACGTACGACGCCGAGTACTTGTCGGAATGGCCTAGTTTTGTCGGGGAGAATTGGATACTTCTCCATCAGAACCTTTCATGCGGCAGCAGTATTAACAAATTTCGGCTCATGATATGGCTTGCTACGCTTGCCTTTTCCAGTACGTCAGACATGACCGTTGTTCAGATTTTGGCTCTTTTTCATACCGACCGTAAGAAAATGAGGGAAGCTCTGCCCCCAACAGCAAGCGTTTTCGAACTTTCCAAAGGCGCTTCGTTTGACGGGAACAAAATCCGCCAATCCCTCGCAGCAGGGCTGATTTCTTTGTGGGAGTCTCCGGAAGCACGATTGTCGAAGAAACCAGGAGAGTTGGCAGACGACTTTGAGCGACGACGCGATGAGAGCTTTAAATCGAGTCAAAACATCGCTCAACAGCATGTTCTGTCGGGGATCGAAAATCAGTGGCCGTGCAAGGAACCGAAGCAACCATCCGTTCGACTCTTGTCCATCCCAAGCGGTTTGATCGACAAGACTACTGCACATATCGACTGGCGCGATTACGTTAAGTGGCATTCAATCTCGCAACAGATCATGAGTTTCTTTGAGACTTGGTTCAACAACCGACAGTTCAGGGCGTACCTCCATCAAATATCGAAGAGGGTGCAGTTCAAGGGTCTTGCAGCTGAGCTACCAAGCTCAAGATTGATTACTGCGGCTTGGAACCTCGAGAGAAAGCTGGGCTACCTGACAGATGACGACATTTTCAAAAGCCCGGTTCGCTTTGCACCTGAGCCCGAGAATTGGCTCATCAGGGCCGGCCGTCATCAGTCAAGTCTACGTGTATCCCAGTCTGGGGACTTGGAGAATCTCTGCCAGCATCTGCACGCCGCAGCTAAAGCTCGCTTCCAGGAGCGCTACATTGAGAGCCTGGAAGGCAGCTGCCAGTCTCTGCGGAATCTCGCGGCAACAAACAAGCGGGAGAGCTCGTACACAGACAACGTCGAAGATGAGGCAGTTTCTTTTTATGAGAACTGCCAGAGGGTTGTTGCCCAAACGTATCTAGCCATGATGCAGGCGGCTTTTCAGACCAACGACGAAACGACACAACTGCTCGCTGCGATTCCCGACATCTCCTGCCGACCGAGATTCTCGCCACTCTTTCTATTGCGGAGAATAAATAAGAACAACCTTCGAAACACTCCGGAGCAGTGGAAAGGAATTATCGTTCACTACGGCGTTGCAATAACGCAGCTACAACGCGCGGAACGCATGTTGGCCGCCCTGGACGACCCGACTGCCTTGGCCAATGAAATCGGTAACCCGGGCCACATCAACTGGAACCCCCATGATTTCCCAGACACTCTACTTTTGGAGGTGGAAAGCGGCATCATGGTGCGAGAAATTCAGGAGGAGATCTCCAAAACCATGCGAAGCCCGCCATCTGGGAATAATTCAGTCATGCAGCTCAACATGGGCGAAGGCAAATCGTCAGTCATAGCGCCTGCCGTGGCAGCTGCGTTGGCTGATGGATCAAGACTTATACGGGTCATTGCTGCAAAGCCTCAGTCCAAGCAGATGTTGCAGATGCTGGACTCGAAGCTAGGCGATCTTCTCGACAGACGTATCTTCCATCTGCCCTTTTCTCGGGCTGTGAGGGTTGGGTCTTCCGAGGCCAATGCCATCCAAGCAATCTGCAGCGACTGCATGAGCTCTGGAGGTGTCATGTTGGTGCAGCCAGAACACATACTATCTTTCCAACTGATGGGGATCGAGACCGCGATTTCTGGCAAGGCGGAGGTCAGCCGGCTGCTGCTACGAACAAAAAAATTCTTGGATGAGAGTTCCCGGGATATTGTCGACGAAAGCGATGAAAACTTCAGCGTGAAGTTTGAGCTAGTCTACACGATGGGAACTCAACAGCCAACCGAGCACAGCCCATCTCGGTGGGTGTGCATACACCATGTTCTGGAAGTTGTAAGAAAGATGCTGCCTGACATTGAGCATGCCGATCCAAGATCTGTGGAGGTTGCACGAAAACATGATGGCTGCTTTCCTCGCACGCGCATTCTTCGCGATGCTGCCAAGGAGGCTTTGATGGATCGTCTGGCTCGTCATTTGAGCCAAGCGGGATCGACCGGATTGCCAATGGCGACCCAATCCAGCTCGACGCAAGAAGCCGTGTACAGGTACATATCAAACCCGAATCCCTCCCAAACTGATATTGAAGCCGTCGAGGGCTCAAGCATCTGGTCCGCGTCGACGAGGAGTACCTTGCTTTTGCTTCGCGGCCTCATTGGGTGTCAGATTCTCGCATTCGTGTTCTGCCAGAAGCGTTGGAGAGTTGATTTCGGCCTGGATTCGAACCGACGGCCCAGTACTCGACTTGCCGTTCCTTACAGGGCGAAGGACAACCCTACGGCTCGATCTGAGTTCAGCCACCCCGACGTAATCATCACGCTGACCTCGCTCAGCTACTACTACGGTGGCTTGAACGATGAACAGCTATTCCTTAGCTTTGAACATCTCGTGCGTTCGGATCAGGCCGACATGGAATACCGCGTCTGGGTGGCCGACAGCAACCGTCTACCTACAGCGTTTAGCCAACTGTCGGGGATTAACCTGGAGGATCGCGATCAGTGCGTCAAGCGGATCTTTCCATGCCTGCGGTTCGCGAAAGCCGTGGTGGATTACTACCTGACGTATATCGTCTTCCCCAAGGAACTCAAAGAGTTTCCGCACAAGTTGTCGGCATCTGGGTGGGATATTGGGGAAAAGAAAACGAATCCGACGACTGGTTTCAGCGGAACCTGTGACTCCCGCACATTCCTCCCTCTCAGTGTCAGTCACATTGATCTCCCAGAGCAGAAGCATACCAACGCCATGGTTCTAGGCTACCTGCTCCAAGAAGAGAACCACGTCGAACTTATTCCGGCAAGGAAAAGCGGAAGCACATCTGATGCTGAGGCCCTGATCGACATGGTGATTGGCTTGCAGCCACCAGCTCGGGTGATACTTGATGTTGGAGCCCAGATTCTTGAGCTTGACAACGTCAGTGTTGCCTCAACGTGGCTGGAAAAGATTGGCGATCAGGATGGAACCCAGGCGGTGATATTCTGCGACGAGAACGACAACATCTGCGTTGTGGATCGAAAAGGCCGCGTCGAAGCATTCCACACGTCCCCCTTTTTCAGCCAAACGGACGTATGCCTTGTTTTTCTTGATGAGGCCCACACGAGAGGCACCGATCTCAAGCTTCCCGAGTCCTACCGTGCCGCGGTAACCCTTGGGGCGAACCTGACGAAGGACAGACTGGTGCAAGGTTCGTTGTTGCCGTTGACCAGCCTTGGTACACCGTACTTCCGTACTAACGGTCCTGTGACCTGTCGTGTAGCGTGCATGAGGATGCGAAAGCTCGGCAAAGGCCAGTCGGTCGTTTTTTGCGTGCCAGAAGAGATTCGAGGGAAGATAGCCGAGGGCGTTGGAGGACATGGAAGAGAAAAGCTAACAGTCTCCGATATCCTCCAATGGACGATCTCGGAGACGTGGACCGACCTTCAGCGAGGAATCTGGCTATGGGCTAATCAAGGACGACGCCACCAGCGACAGACTCAATTGTGGTCTCGGTTTCGTGAGGGAATAGGCGCCGAACTTACCGCCGACCAAGCCGAGGAATTCCTGGAGGACGAAGCTCAGAGGTTAGACACGAGATACCGTCCGAACCAGACAAGCATCACAGAGAATGCGTCTTCTCCCGGCCCGGATGCCATCACCAACAGACTTTTGGAATTCGGGGGCACCAATCCCGAGTCAGCCACGTTCCGAGAAGAGCAAGAGCGGGAGCTGTCACCGGAGGTGGAGCAGGAACGACAAGTGCAGAAGCCGGCCCAAGCCGATCCAGCCGTGCACACGCTCCATCCGGACGTCGAGGCCTTGGTCTCCAGTGGAGTCATTCGAGAGGCCTCGGATGGCTACACATCGGCCTTTCAAGCCTTCCATGACACGAGTGCAGCGGGGTATTTTCAGGTCGCGAGGTTTCCCCGCGGTCTGCTTGTCACGAGGGATTTCTCCCGGACCATCGTGCCACCTAGCAAGGGGTACACGTCGGACCTTTTCCAACGACCTGTTCAATGGATCCTCACGACAGTTTCCGAGGCCAATAAGGTCGATAATGTTCTGATAATCTCCCCGTTTGAGGCGCAGGAGCTACTTCCCATCGTTGCACGTTCCAAGTTCGCATCGCTCCACCCGTACACTCCGCGACCAAACTTGGGGTATCGATCTTTGGATTCCTTGGACTTGTACTCTGTGCCTTCCCAAGCAGTGCCCCGTGTTTTGCCTCGGCAGCTTGTCGTCGAGCTTAATATGTTCTCTGGGCAGATGTACATGGCCTCATATCAGGAGTATCTGGAGGTCCGGCAGTTTCTTGGCTTCGACACAGTCGAGGATTTCGATGGAGAGGCTGATGGGCGTGCCTCGATTACTGCCCCGGGTGGTGTCACTTCGCTGGATCCTGGGCTCATTGAGTTCTTCCGAGTCATCATGATGAGGATAAGGAGGAATTGCGAATCGATAGACAAGACTCACATTGGTCGCATCCTAGATCAGCGATCACTTTTGCCATCTGACTTTGCATAGGGTAGTAGCCAGCTGTGGCATAAACCGCAGAAATTGATCATATTGCGAACATCGGGACAAGCGATGATGCGATATTTATGTATTCATTCAGCGATAATGATCATGAAGCTTCGAAGAGGGAGAAACAGAAGCAGATATAAAACGAGTCCGTTTGTTAAGAAATTAGGGCTCCTCTGGTCCAGCTTCCTTCTCAGGCTTCCGGCCATGAACGGAGTACCTACAAACGTCTTAGTAATCAATCATACTACCTTTTTTAGTCGTCATCAAGTACTTACACCTGATAGTATGCGTGGATATCCTTCCTCTTCACCTCTTTTCTCACGTGGGCGCAGAAGACAAGGGTCTCCTCTTTGGTCCAGCCGAGAACGCGGGTGAAGAGGGCAAGAGAGGAAGGTTCGATGCCATAAAGAGTCGCCGCATGAGACCATTCTGCCAGCTGCTGGGCTTTATCGTCTGTTTCCAGCCAAGTGTTGACAGGCCATTTCTCGTGTTTCTCGACAACGTCAACGAAGCCCGCGTCTTCAAGCATCGTCTTGAACTGCGGCGCGACCGTGATGGGTCTTCCAATCTTGTCCGTAGCCTCGATCAAAAGCTTACCCCATTTGAGAATCAAAGAGTCCTCCTTCATCGTGCCATCATCGCAGCGGTGGGGGAAAACGTTGTCATGGAGCTCGAGGTAGCCACTCGGCTCCAGATTGCTTTCGGCCACGGTCAGTCGGTTCCAGCATCGTCAGTTGGTAGATCTGGAGCCTCCTTACTCGTATGCCTTCTTGATCATTGCAGGCCAGTCAGAGAAGCTGGAGTTCATGGCGCGGACGAAGATGAAATCGAAAGGTTGCTTCCACGTCCACTCCTTCTCTTAAGACATCGACCTCAAAACGACAGTTCGAAGGGACACTATCGGTTGTCAACAACACTTGAATCTCATTTCCATGGGGGCATTCTGGAGAGCTCACTACACCGGCTGGATGGGGCTCAAATCGACGCCGATGACCTAGAGAGGTTGAGCGCCGCCGCGTGATGAATCGATTCGAAATACTTACCTCTGCCTCGGGATGACAATCCGCTGGACCAGAGTCAGTAACACGTCCGCCTGTGAGAGCAGGCTTGGATGAGATCTCACCGTATTCCAAAGCCCAGATCCCCGTTCCAGTGCCCACGTCCAGAACTCGTTTCGCTCCATCTCTCATGGGCGAGTTGCACAGTTCTCCATCCCAAGTGACGAGCCACAGGTGGTGCGTCAAGTCTGTTGCACCCCGTCAGCGGATCTCCCTGGTAATCTGGCGTGGCTTACCCAAGCGGTCTTGTTCGATCTACGTGCAAATATTAGACAAATTGACAAGCGCATCAGTCTGGGCTTCGGCAAGTACCTCATCGTTAGGGAGGTGATATTCTGTTACGCGAGTACCCGAGTAAGCAATCAAATGAAGGAGCCTGCCGAGAAGGGCACTCACTCCCATCGCTCATGCTGTGATATGTGCGCCCGTTCTCCCTTCGATATTCGAGTATGCTTGATCGCAGCGAGGACAGCGAGGTCGCCGACTGGCACGATTTGTCAAATGATTCGTGTTCCTCAGAAGAGTCTCCTGTCAACAACTCACCGACTGTCCTACCGAGTCTCCTACGGACGAGACGTCAGATGCGTCCTCGTTATCATCGTGAGGGATCTGGACGACGTTAGTCACTGCAGGTATTGGACATCAATTGTCATTTATTCATCTCACAGCGCCTGCGGGTTCCTCTTGAAGGTCAGCCATCGTCCAGCAGAAACCTAACAGTCAAAGAACATCGACTAGGGTTTTCGGAAGTGGAAGCCGAAAAGACAAGAAGAAGACCGCCTCGAAATTCTGTCGTCTTCCCCCCGCCGGCTGCCGGATGAATGCAGAACTCCGATCCTTGTCCCGGCCATCATTTCCCCCGCCTTGCCGCATGATCTCATCTGCAAGCTTTCGGTGCTTCTGGAATTGAACTGCGCCGCAGGCTTGCAGCGCTCACGCACGCTTAGTCGCGACTCGCACCTTTGGGTCGCTCCCACGTTGCCTGAGAACCCACCCCCCCCCCCCCGCAGGCGCTGATTTCATTCGTCATGATAAAGTACGATCGTTAGGCCCATTGGTCCACGGCATGATCATCAGCCCCTGAGCCTAAAGCTGGGCAAGTATCGCCAAAGAATTCAGTGGGATTGGGGTCAGCTAGAGAAGTTCAAGTGATGTTATCGGATCCCACGAGGAGGCGATCTTTCGTTGAGACCCGCAGCATATTAGCGTCCACACATCAAAGGTCAGGCACGTCACTGCTCCAGGTCCTACATGCTCAAATTTGCAGCAGCGACGACAGAAGTGATTCTCGAGGGGGAACTATGACGATGACCACTTCAGACCTAGCAACGAGAGCGATGGGAGTGGCAACTTTGCATTACGTAGTTGCCTTCGTAGCTGGGCGGTGATCATCGAGTTATCACGAGCTGTCGCCTGGTTGTCAAACAAGACTACAATCTTGGAAAGGAACCCCACGAAGGGGCCGCCTTGTGGCAATACAATCAGAAAGGCTGCCAGGTCCAACATGATTCACACAGCGCACTGGCAAACGAACACCAGAAAAGGGATGATTCATGGACCTCCAAAACAATTCATTTGTGATACTCACTCTAGGATACACAGGTGGAATTGGCCCATCCTCCATCCTCACGTCTTTCATTACAACCCCACACCTCTCTCTGTGAGTCTTCCAAGAAATCGTATGATCACATTCATTACCATTGAACCATGTGTGTTAAACATCCATGCCAGTCACTCGTTACTCAACACACCTACACCCGATTCAAAGGTGCTTGTGGATACGGGACGGCTTGAGAACTCTCATGCCAGCCGCAGTCCAATACCACACAGGGTCATTGTCCACAGAGAGGTCCAGCGGCGCAGGCCTTTGCCGGCAACTGGCAGAATCGCAGTCATTCTTGGTCCAGCCAACCTGGAGATCGTCAGCCCACCAGACCTGTGGGCGCCCATCGACACGGAGCGTGACCAAGATCGAGGTGAGACCAACAAAGCCAGTGGCCGTGAAGGGTGTGAGGGGGCAGCCGTCCATCTTGGGACAGGAGGGAACCCAAGCCTTCTGGCTCACAAACTCTGTCTCATTGCCCTGGGTCGTATCCCATTGGTAGCCTGTGATGGTGAATTCGCACAGCTGGTCGGGAATGCGAGCATCACAACCGAGTCTTGCGCCGTAGAAGTTGAACTGGAAGCAAGGGGAAGATGCCTGCGTGCCCATACCGATTTGAGCCGTGTCGTTCGAGAACTGGCCAGTGGTATTGGAAAGCATAGGAGGCACAAACTCCACGAGATGACCACCAGAAGATGGAAGGTACGGCATCTTGGGAGGGGGTCCAACGAGAAACCCCTTGGAGAACCAGAAGCGATGGTACGGGTTATAGATGGGGCCGAAGTTGCCGAGGTCATCAAACTGGGAATCAAGTCAGTAAAAAACGCTCCAGGAAGAGCAGAAGAGTTCGACTTACGTCCAAAGTCAGAGTGCCAACCTCCGTCGTTCCGGTGCACATGGGCGTGGAAACAGAGATGGGGGCCGTGGAAGTGAGACTGAAGTTTCCTTGGCGCTTGTGGATGTCGCGACGCTCGACGGCAGTAGGCGCAGGTCCTGAGACGAGAGTGCTCTGGACAATTGTGCTGTGAACCCAACTGCTTAGAATCAAGGAACTCAAAACAGTAGGTCCACCAGCGGCGCCACCAGCGTCAGTGACCGTGGCCTGGCTAGTGCTTGCCGGAGTGGCTGCGACCAAGGTGCTCTGAATCCAAGTGCTGAGGATAAGAGAACTCAAGACAGTGGGTGCGCCGGCACCACCAGCGTCGCCGGCAGAGGACTGGGCGGTGGCAGGGCCGCCTCCAGCAACGTCACCAGTGAAGACTGCTGTGCTGACAGAGGTGACGAGGGATTCAAAGGGAAACAAGTACGTGGTCGTAGACTCCGGAACGGCGTTCACGAGAGTGCTCGTCAGAATCGAGGATACGATGACGGAGGAGATTGTCGGCTGGATTGATGTTGGCTGAGCCAAGGTGGACGTGCAAGAAGTCTTGGACCCCGGGATAGGGGCGGCAGAGTCGACCGCGGTCGCACCGGAGCCGGGAATGGTGTTTTGGACAGTCTGAACAGGACCTGGAACTGTGTTCTGAATCGTGGGCCACAGAGTGATGACAGAGGGCGAGCTTGCAGAATCAGGAGCACTAGTGAGGGCGGCAGAGGGTGCCTGTGCCGGGTCGCTGTAGCCACCGAGAATGCTGCTTGCCTCAGAACCGCCAGGAGGTGAAGGAGTAGCTGAGGCGCCACCAGCCGGATTCTGGGGGTTGACGGAGCCAGCAGGAGCGGTGACAGTGATAACAGAGGGCGCACCAGCGTTAGGGCCAGAAGCAGTGACGGGCAATCCGCCGGCCGGGTCTTGTGCGTTGACAGAGCCAGCGGGAACTGTGACTGTGATTGCAGAGGGGAGACCAGCAGACGGAACTGAGTCCCCGTAGCCGCCCGGAACGGTGTTGCTCTTGAGGGAGGTTTGCGAGCCACCGCCGCCGCCAGTGGGAGGAATGCCGGCGGGGACGAACACGGTGCCAGGAACATTCGGGACGCTTCCAGGAGGCACGCCGGCACTGATATAGACGGTGCCAGGCGCGGCCGGGACCGATGGAGTTGGCTGCATGACTGTGACAGTAATGGGGCCGAAAGAAGCGCCGGGGTTGCCAGGGGGGACGGCAGTGCCAGCTCCAGGAGTAAATGACGACAACATTGTGTGGAGAGAGTAGGAAAGACTGCCATCGGGGCCAGGAACCATCGTGGGAACGATGACCGTGCCGACAGAGACGCCACCGTTGGGTGGATCAACGGGAGGCGCAGTGCCTGTTGCAGGAGGGAATGTGACTGTGAAGCAAGTCACCAGGGTATCGACGGTCGGAGTACCTCCTGAGCTTGGTCTCGTGTTGTACAGAGTGGTGCTGAAGACGACAACACCATCAGGGCTGGCACCAGGGGCAGATTGCGCAGGGGTCCAGGGGAAAGCTGGAGGTGTCTGCCCAGGAAATGTGTAGACTGTCGATGTCCCTTGACCACTGCCACCAGGGACGCTCGGGTTGACTTGGCCGCCAGGAATGGTGGTAGCAGGAGGGTTTCCGCCAGCATTGCCAGGGTCGCTCGCGACAGAGCCGCCAGGGGCAGGAAGGTAGACAGTGGAAGTGACAGCCGCACCGGAGTCCCAAGGCCTAGGGCCAGTGTACTGTGAACCATCCGTGGGAGGGCCGTACGAGTCGATCGTGACCGTGAGGGTCGGAGGCAGAGAGGGGTAAGCAGGAGTGGGATAAGCAGGGGATGTGGCCTGCTCAGCACTAGGCCAGACGGTGGCAGTGATAGTCTGGACAACGACGGGGGAAACAGGGTCGTTGCCAGAGCCGACCGTTACGAAGATGGTCTGCGTAGCAGCAGAGGGGCAGGTGTAGAGAACACCATCACCAGGGCCAGGACTGTTTGGTCAGCTTTAGGTGCCACAAGTCGAAGACCGAGCAGAGCGAGAACGTGGATGGAGAGCTTACATCGGAAGAGGGACCGGATCAGCTGAAGCGAGACCCGCGAGGCCCACGGCCATCAAGCCGGCGAGAGATCGAACTCGCATTGTGTGTGAACGAGTGCTGAGAGGCGTGGCCACGTAGGATACGTAGGATACGCAGGCAATGTTGAAAGATGGACACGATTGGAAATCAATGAGTGACGAACAAAGGTTGGAGCGGAATCAAGGAATGGAGTGAGGTGTGAAGAGGGAAGAGTTCAGGAGGAGAAATGGGAGAGGGGAGAGGTTTAAATAAGGACAACGAGAGGGAGATAAGACGATGTTCTGGCAAAAGGGAAAGGCAGCTTCCTTCATGAGAGGGACCATTGACGAAAGGCAGGTAGAAGTGGCTGTCCAGTCGATGGAGGAAGGCACAATGAAGATTCGGGCAGGAAGGGCAGGACAGGAGTGGAAAGTACCAGGATGGCAAAGGACGTGATAGCGTAAGTTGCCTAGGTAAGGTAATGTAGTTAGGTAGGTACAGTAGGTAAGGTAGGAGAGCTACAGTAAGACGACAAGGGCGCAGACCAGACACTCATCGCTGAATGTTGAAGTGGTAAAACAGCATCATCGATGAAGATGAAAACGGTGACATGATGAGTTGTCAACGAAGCTAGATCAAAACTTCTGACGGCCATCTCCACATAATTACCCGAGGGCAACCAAGATGTCTGGAAGAGAAGACAGCAGAGACGATGATGATGATCATGGCCATGGCCCACGGTAAGGCACCTCAACTAGAGACATTCAGGTGACGCTCCTGCTTGCCTCGTAGTTCCCCCGGTACCTTATCTCAACAAGAAAAAGCATACGGCAGGGTACGTAAGCTAAGATTCAATGGGCAGGCGAGAACCTAAGATGAGCACCTTATTAGTCCGTGGAAGGTGGACATTGGGCCTTCCTACCTTACGTAGGCGGAAGAGAACCAGCAACGGCAGGCTTGCGAGAAACATCCCTCCTTCACCAGTGGATGTTTCGATGGTTTCGAAAGACTCTGAGCAGGGCCAACAAGATCACGTATACGGAAAGAAGGCCATTCGAACCACACAGACGGTCGAGGACTTGGGCGTGGACAGGGTACCTCTCATGGCTCTTTCTCATTGCAAACTCAGAGCACTTGCCGGCTTGGTGACAGGAGGAAAGACGGAGGAAACTTTTTGAAACTGGGTACCTTGCGAGATCAGTTTGCTGCGGGAAGGAGGCAAAAGAGGCACTTTCCTTGGGGAAGGAAGAAGCCCAGTGTGGTTATCTGCCAGCTTGGCATTTCCAAGGCGAGACGAGGAAGGAACGGGGGGGGAAAGAGCCAATTAAAGGAGGCAGTCGCTGCCTCAAAAAGGAGATCAGCAAAGCAGGACATGGCGTGCCTTTTGGTGGCGGCTGTGATTAAAAGTGGTGAACGAACAGGCAGATATTGGATTTGACGAGACTATGATTGCTTGCCTGCTGATTGACTGGAAGGAAGATGCGATGCTCTTGTTCAGACGGGATCATCCTCGTAAGGAGGCGGCGGTGGTAGTGGCTCTCCAACTAAACTCTCCACGGCCTGTCTCCTCTTTTCATCCTCGATCTTCGCCGCCCAGAGAGCAGCCCCAACCGTCGTAGTCAAGAGGAAGAAGAACGACAGCACCGGGACCAGCTCGAGGAGCATGGCTATCGTACCGAACCAGACGTACTCCCACGTCCTAACTTGTATCTCCCTCTGAGACTCTTGCTTGCTCGAGCCCCGTAGCTGAAACCATCTGTAATGCGCCAGTTTGCCCAATCTTGTGCCCGTGATGATGATGAATGCCGGTGTTCCAACCACGGGGATGAAGTTGAGGGGGAGAAAGACAACCAGCTCTACAATCTGGATCATGCTCCAGGGAGTGTAAATGGCTGGGCTAGTCGGCTTGCCCAGCATTTTGACCGCAGTCGGGGCATCGGGGAAGAGGATTCGGTGCGGGGCGAGAAGATCGGTTTGCGACTGTTTGATGAGGGTGGCCTGTAGGACATCGTTAGTTTTGTTCGCTCAGGTCGGTAGGAGAGAGCAAGGATATAATTACGTCGAATACGTCCACCCGGCATTCATCAACGAAGAAGCCCTCAAACAGGCCCTGAATCACCACCAAGCCTTCTCCGAGGACCAAGAAAACGGCATTGATCCACGCGCCCCAGCCGTGGAAGATCGCCAAGAAGGCAAATTGGGGAAGAAATGCAAAGGTGAAGAGTATAAAGTATACGAGAAAAGAAATAACCGATAGAGGCAGCAGTCTGCTGAGGAACAGCGGGTAGAACTCTTTATTTCGAAGGAAATACCACACGCCACGTAGAGGGTATGACGCAGCAACGCCGGCGCGCTTCAAGTAGCCGACCGGTCGCTCCACGGGACGGAGGAGGTGATCGACGCGGGAGGACCGCGCTGATGGTTGCGACCCTGGCATTACGTGATCGCCGTCGGGTCGGAGGGATTTCATGTAGAGGGAGACGTCTTGAAGCAGGTCGTCGTCGATTTAAACTTTGTCGTCAGAGCTGCGATGGCTTGAACGCGACTTTGTGGTTTGCAGGTGCACTGTCACAACATGGCAGCCTACGTCATCCAACGAGTCTTCTGATTGGACAAAATTGTCGACAAGTTCACTGCGTTTCCAGGGGATCCCACGCGAGTTTAGGGTAGCGATGTCACTGCAGTTACCCGACGGTCCCGACCTAGGTCGTTCCCGATTCCCGGCTTTAATTATCACAGCGAATTCGGAAGATAAGGCTTGCATGATATAATACGTTCTTTCCTTTTCATCGTCAGAGAATGCTTTTTGCTCCACTTCGAGGCCACTATGAGCAAAAAGGGAAACAGATTTGGTTTCAATTATAGTGATC
Organism: Colletotrichum euphorbiae; assembly: GCA_037178605.1. Classification (NCBI taxonomy): domain Eukaryota; kingdom Fungi; phylum Ascomycota; class Sordariomycetes; order Glomerellales; family Glomerellaceae; genus Colletotrichum; species Colletotrichum euphorbiae. The sequence goes on from JAXCEF010000204.1 coordinate 81,654, forward strand.
TTATGGCACGATTCGCGCCCCTTTGCCTTTGCTTCTCAACAACGAGGGTATCTGATAGCCAAACCAAAGCCTCTTCACCGACAACTTACCAAATTAAAGGTGCTCCGGAAGCGGCTAAGGTAGCATAAAACAACTTCGTCCGTCCCATGATAATCATGCGGCCATCTCCGGCAAATTGGAAGTTAGCAGCCACGATGCCTGTGTAGATCTTTCCGATCAACTTCCCCGACGGGTTCCAGACATGAACACCATCGTTGCAGCCAGCGTAGACATTACCCTTCGAATCGGTGTGGATTCCTGTGTCATCCTTGGTTAGTAAACTGCCCTTTCTTTTGGACTCAGGAGAAAGGGAGTGAAAACTGCCTACCATCAGGAACACGGGCTTGAACGTAGGCAAATGTCTTCTGGTTCTCAAAAGTGCCATCGGGTTTAACATCGAAACGATAGCTGCAGTTTACGTCAGCATCGTGCGGAGCCTGAACCCCCTGGAGGTCACTCACATAGAAGCAGGTTCGGTCAAGTTCATGCCAAAGAGCGCATGGCTGATTCCGGTGTCTGTGACGTAAGCGAAGCGACCATCCGGGGAGAAGGTGATGCCTGGGCAAGAATTCAACAATTAGCTTTGGCCTGTTTCTTTTGCTACAAGGGGTTGACGGGTCGACTAACCATTGGGCAAGGCAAAGTTGTCGGCAACAACGGTCAGGGCGCCAGTAGTCGGATTGAGACGGTATACCTGGTTTCGCATGCCCGGTTCGGGACGGAAGTATTGATAGTATCCGTACAGAGTATCCGTGAAGTAGATGTCTTTGTTCTGAGGGTTCACAGCGACATCGTTGAGTGAGTTGAACTGCCTCCCGAAGAAATTGTTGACAAGTACTTGCAAACTCATGTCAGCAACTGAGGCTGCAAGCCAACGCGGTTACAGTATCATGGATTACTGACTTGTGGTGTTGTACGGCTCAAGCGGGTTCATTAGGTAAAGAGCCGATGGTATGCGGTCTCCCTGCCCTTCGCCGGCGAAGATAATGTTGCCATTGTAGTTCGTTCCGCCTAGTTTTTGTTAGCTACTTGATGATGGCCTTATCTTATGCGTTGCGTAATTACCATTTGGGTTGATGACCTGGGGGTTTGAAGGCACAACGTGAACTGTTACCTCCTCAGTGCCGAGCGATCCGTTTCTAAGAGCCTCAGCATCCGCAAGGGAGATCTTCTGGACGATCGAAGACTTGTTCAGTCCGGTGCCAGCATCAAGCGCCCCGGCATTCTGGACGAAGAATACTTCTTCAGTAGGGGGGTACCTGGGTTTGTGAGCTTCTGATGCGGAGAAGATGTATTGATTTAAAATACCACGTCACCGCCTCGTGAAAGATGGGATCAATTTCTGAAGTAGCAATCAGAGTTAACGAGGGATCACTGCCTATGATATCGTAGAATTCTGGGTCATATATGTGGAAAGGCTTGTCGGTGAGAGATTCCTGTGTCACTCCAGGCCAGAGAAACACCTGGTATAATTGTCTGAGTTATCTGACCGGATGAACGATCTTTGCTTTTCGGTGCTTACCGTCGTGGCATTGGCTTCTGCGGGAGGCGGGACGTTTTCCAAAACGTTGAAGCTCTTTTGATCAATGATTTGAGCCTTTTCCGGCAAAGATCTCTCAGAAGACTGAGCCTGAGCAGCAGAAAAGAGGCCAAGGCCTCCCAGCAAGACCAGGCCGGAAGCAAGTCTTGGAAAAGCCATGTCGTTGATTGGATCCTCGAGCTCGGAGTGTACCTCTTGGAACTAAAGTCTTGGCCAGATGAATACCACCCACGAGTTTTTATAAACCAATGCCAAGCTTCCGACTCCATACTGCCGAGTCTCCCAGCCATCGCGAACGGGGCCTGAGGGGTGGAGACCCGGCATTTCGCCGGCTTGTCGAATGTCGATCCTCTCGTCTAGACACTCGGACGGAGCTCGGGGCAAGGAATTTTACTTAAAAGCTCTAGACTTGTTTGGCGGGCCGAGCGCTATTCGTCTACCTGCGTGCTTTCGACGCTTATCCGCTTTTCATTCTCCGAAAACCGCACCCGCTGGCCAATATCACATTATGTACGGTGGATGAAATGGAGACGTGTCGGATGCATCGAACCGTTCTCGATTGCGGGGGGCGGGGTATGGGGAACATCATCAAGTCTACGGATACAGGAAATTCATGACGTTGTATCATTGTTGACGAAGCTCAGACATGTAGGACTTCACCGGTGTTCTTGTTTGATTTCTTGGAGAAATCATCATGTTCGACTCTGCAAAGGAAGCAGGGGGAAGAATATTGCTCAAACAAACTTTTGTTGGGTTGCCAAGCCAAGCCAAGCTCTAAAACCTCAATCACATCCCGGTGGACATCCAGTAGCGGAGTGCAAATACACTGTTGGTAGGCGGGGTCGAGAACCGGTGCCAAGCCTGAGAATCCGGCGATATCACGCGTAATTCCGCAGCTGTCACGTGATGTAGGTCAAGGTCCCTCGCAGGGTAGACCTTCTTCCTCAGCGACCCCTACCTATAGGTTAGACTCTCTAGCAATAACGCCACTAGAGATCCTGAAGAGACGTTTTTACCTACTTTGGCAGCTTGCCCATCTATTTCATCGTTTATCGCCGAGCTCTGCTTGTTATAGCAGCTCGGCTTTCGACTTCTCGACTTCTACAGCCAAATAGCTACCTCCCTCGCAAGCTTGTCGGATTTGGAAACAACTCAAGGCCACGAGAAAAGGATGCAATTTGCATCGTGAGACTTGAAGTTGGCTACCATCTCTGTAGCTAATTGTATACATGTTTTGACCTCTGTCCCCGTTTTCCACGCACAAAGCCCGCAAGCGGAAAAGATCATCAGCAGTCGGCGAAGAACGCTCAAGGATCAGATAAAAGCCGCAAGAACAAATCCGGCCCTTGAACGCCTCAGTCCAAGTCAGCGTGCAAATGAGATGGTGTTGAGGGAGTCGAAGGACCATCATGCGTAGAGGCCAACCACATAATGGAGTCTTGAGACCGGCTACCTAGGACTGAAGTTTCAAGAAGCCTTTAGACAAGAGAAGATGAGTGATAAAGTAAAGCCTAAGCCACGGCATAAATGACTCGGACATCTACGACTACGGGAAAGACGGCTATGACGTGTTCGAGGCATACGGGCAGTCCAAAACAGCAAAAATTCACATGGCGAATGAGATCGAGCGGCGCTATGGCTCTCGGGGTTTTCATGCGACTAGCCTTCATCTTGGCGTTATTGACACTCCTCTTTCCAAACATCTGCCTTCACTGTTCAGATCAACATGATCACATACTGGCCACTGATATCGTCGCAGGACAGATGAAAAGTCCCGAGAAAGGTGCTGCAACCATTGTTCCGGCGGCTGTGGGAAAGAATAAAGCAATCGTGGAGGAAGGTTCCCTTACGGACTGCGCCGAGGCTCTGCCTGGCGTCGACCGTTGCGATATGTATAATAGCAGGTTTTTTTTTCACTTCTCATGCGTATGATGCGGAGAGGGCGGCGAGGTTGTAGAGAGATTCACTGAAGGATGGTTGGCCTCTAAGATGAGGAGTAGGATGCTCACAGACATTGTGGTAAAACCGGTGCAAGCTTTGGAAGCTTAGAGTGCATTAGTTGTATCAAAGAAATAACTTCCCGATACTCTCACAGTAGCTTGAGAAAGAACATTTTTTACATGAACAACAAGCAAATAACGGCTTGAGATGGGCAGATTTGAATTATTGAGGTGGTCCATTTGCGGATCTTCTCTCGCAGCACCACGCTCTTGGTGGATCTAACCCCCCGAGATCACATCTCCAGTTTATTGCCCAACTAGGCATGTGGGCAACTTGGCCGAGCGGTCTAAGGCGCCAGACTCAAGATAGCGGATTTCTACCTCTGCGTCTTCCCCGTGAAAAGGGGAGTATTCTGGTCTCGCAAGAGGCGTGAGTTCGAATCTCACAGTTGTCATCATTAAGTTTTGTCTCTAATGTGTGCGAGGAGAGATTTTTCGTTGGTTTTGCTTTTACCAGATCAATAAGCATTGTATGAAAACCAAGGGAACGACATAGTTACTAGTATCTTTCCTTGCGAATAAGACAAGGAGTAAATTAATAAATCAGTGAAGGTGACGTAAATATTAGTAAAGCCCTTGATTTACCTGTTCCGGATTTCTACATCGCTGTCTTATTCTAGTCTCAAAAGCCGGACCCCCCAAGTCTATTGGTTTTCATTCCATAATAAAGCAAACGCCGAACTTAACAGTCAGGTACGCTGACTGGAATATTGAAAGGCACACTGGTTGCTAAACCACTCAAGCTAGTTTCCTTAAACTCGTTCCTCATTCCCTTGGCCGTGAGACGCATTGCTCGAATAGCATCGTCCAGCCTGACCTTCTGCGTGCCTGTTTCGCTGCTCAGCGCCAAGTTGGCACTGGAAATAGCCTTAATGGCACCTAGAGCGTTTCGTTCGATGCAGGGCGCCTGCACAAGACCGCCGATGGGGTCGCATGTCAACCCGAGGTTGTGCTCGATGCCGATCTCAGCAGCCTGCTCAATCGCTTCCGGGCTGGCGCCCATGCATGCCGCAAACGCTCCTGCGGCCATTGAACAGGCTACGCCGACCTCGGCCATACATCCTCCCTCGGCGGCGGAGATGGTGGCTCCGCGCTTGTAGAGCATTCCAATGGCGGCAGCTGTCAAAAGGAAAGTCGGGATGTCGCGCTCGGGATCGTCGCTGATAAACTCTATCGTATACTTGAGCACAGCCGGGATGATACCGGCTGCACCGTTTGTGGGCGCTGTCACGATGCGACCGCCTGCCGCATTCGTTTCATTGACTGCAATGGCGTATACAGTAAGATAATCCATAGTCGGGAACGTCGTCCGGCGCGAAGGCGATGGCGTGATGGGATGGTCTAGCGAGCCCAGCACTCGGGGTGGTTGACGTCGGCCCGGGCCGAGGCCGAGGCCGACCGCAGTGCTTTTGGCGTTGGTAATAGTCGCAGGCGTCGTCGAGTTCGCAGCCAATCCTGATGTTCCAATGAACTGTATATCTTTCCCATCGCTCCTTTGTTCGTTGGGGTTCGATGCTTGGCCGGGGGTGGAATACAACCCTCGGGTCAACCTCCGATAAAGCGCGGGTGCGCGCCGATGGAGTTTCAAAGATCCTGGAAGCTTGGTGTCCAACGGCGCCTGCACGCTCTCCAAAATGCTAGTGTCCATCACCTGCCAGATTTTGAAGAGCTTGTGATAGATTTCTTCGTCTGTATAGCCATGGCTTTTCTCGTTTTCGTAGACAAGCTGGGCAATGGTGAGGTTGTGCTTTCGACATAATGACAGCAAGCTGGAGGCATCTCGGAACGGGTACCGAGGGCCCCGGCCATCTGGCTCGCTCTCACTTTCAGGGTTTTCTGAGATGTTGATACCGTCGCCGTTGCCTTGCGATGCGACGGGGGGAAGGTTGTTTGATGTGTTTCCAAGAAGGGCGGCGTCGTTTCCTGCCTCCTCGAGGGGCTTGACTTCGGCACCTGTCCGACGATCTCCAGCAGCGTCGGATCGTCGAATCTCCTTGTAAAACAGGTTCTCCGCGAGATCCACAGGATGCCTGCCTGCATTGTCATCTGCATTGGGGTCTGGGGAGTCTACCCTGGCGACGGAAGACGTTGACGATGAGGACACGTCTGGATTGATGGATAAAGCGCCGTTCACGACAAAGCCGCCTCCGACGCTGAACATGTCGTTCGTCGCTAGGACATAGCCCTCTTCGTCGAACACTGTGAAACGCATGCCATTGCTGTGCATGGGCAGCTTTCGACCCCATTCCCAGATGAAGTCGCGCTCATAGTCGAACGCAACCTCTTTGCCCTTGCCATCAGGCAGCCCCTGGCCTAGGTACAGCTTCTTCGTGTTCTTGATCTCTGCAAATCTCTCCGGGACGTGAGCTGTATCGACCGTCTCGACATCTGCACTCTCAAGACCGAGCAACAAGGCTGAGGGGGTCATGTGGCCCTCGCCCGTGAGCGCCAAACTGCCGTAGATGGAAACCCGAATCTTGTTCACCTTGTGCAAAAGGTTCGCCTCGGCGAGGTCAGCCACAAAAATGTTTCCAGCTCGCATCGGACCGACGGTGTGGGATGATGAAGGACCAATGCCAATGGAGAAAAGGTCAAAGGTTGAGATGACGGCATGCTCGTGGTCGGCTTCGCTATAGCTGCCTGTCTCTTCCTCATCTTCTGCGGCATTGCGCCTCTGAGCTGTGCTACTCAGCTGCCGCCTTGGTGAAAAAGTAAGAGACGTTGTAGGTTTCCATGGCCTTGAGGCGTCTCGTGATAACGTGGTGTTGAGAGTTGACGATGCTCTGCGCCCAGTGATCCAGGTACTATGTCCAGCCCGCGTTGAAGCGCGTTGAGCCGACGCCCCACGCAGCAGGGCAAGCTGCCGGATCGACGGGCGGCTCATCACTTTCCACGAAATCAGCTACGTCCGTCCTCGATAATCAATTGGGAAAACGTTGATAAACAGAAAAAGATTTGATAGACAACTTGTGTTGAGGAGATTGTGCTTTGACGGAAAGCGGTCCGGGGGTAGCCCTGAAGATAAGACCTGAATTCTACACGTGTAGCCTCTCCCTCAATCTGGGGTAAGACAAACGAAAGCCCCGGAATCCTCCAATCTGACCAATCATTGAGTTGGAATTGCTAAACCCCAGTTATGGCCCCTTGATATGGATCACAGATACGGATACGTAATAGCCTCTCTCTTCTAGATGGAACTTAAAACCTTGATAGACTCATGTGAGTTCTCGATATTTTCAGCTACGGGCGACTTCGGAGAGCTGGTGTCGAAACATGCACATGCGGGCAGATGAAGATGGTGTGGGTGTTATTGGCCTGCGAGCAACAGTGTCCCATCACCATGGGAAAATGAGATGTCATAAGCAGCGTTAAACCCTTTCAGGAAGGTGAGACAGAGGAGTGTCATCATCGCTAAATGTAGGCATAGAAATCATGGCATCTCTCATTTCACCACAGGTTCCCTCTGTCAATCTCACTCCTGTTCTCTTTCCTCATTTCGTCTTGTCCATAATATCAGTAGATTATATCGCGATTATCTTATTCTGGCGTCATGCCAACGTTAACGGAGATTCCCTCTGCTGCAAGTGAGCGCACGGATGGCATCGCCGAGGCCGGCTTCTCTTCCGAAACCATTCCCACCTCTTCTCAGCTACAGTCCGCCTTCTTCTCCGCCCTACCGCTCGAGATACGTCAGAATATCTACCGGCACCTGTGGGTAGCGGCCGGGTCGACGCAGCATATATACAAGGCCAGTTCTTCCGGTCTAGCACCCCTCTCTCATTGCGCGTGTATCTCGGATCCAAACGCCGAAGACGTCCGGGAGATCGAGCTCACCCGTATCTTGGCTGCCCTACCTGCTCGTCAGGCGCCGGCGGATGACCAGGACGGAGACAGAGCTCTCACCGAGCAGGTCGCAACCCAACGAGACGAAATCAACGATTGGAGGCTGCGCAACGCCTCATTTTGGTGCCACCACTGGGCCTGTGAAGAGGAACCCCCAACCTTGCGTCCCATGCATAACTGGATCGGCGAAAACGACGGAGATCAGAAGAAGCGCCGCGTGATGGTGAAGGAGTTCAGCCCCTTTCTAGGCATATTACTCGCTTGCAAGCGCATGCACCAGGAGGCAGTTGATTCAATATACGACGACACCGTCTTTTCGTTTATCGGTACAGACGCCCTGTCGCGTTTTTTGGTAACAACTGCGGAGGAATCACTCGCGCGGATCGATGCCCTGCACCTCGTCTGGAGCGCTCCGATCGAATCGTATATGGACCCTGAAGATGAGGACGCCGTGGCAGCTAAGACAAGATGGTTTGACCTGTGGACGAACGTTGCAACAAAGCTTCCGCGTCTGAAAGAACTCCAAATCTGGATGTATCCCCAATACGCTCGCTACCCGATGCCTCATGAGGAATGGTTCTGGCCGCTGCATCAGTTCAAACACGTGCCTAGGTACGAGATTTCTCTGAGGTGGTTCGTGGACCCCTCTAAACCAGACGACGGCCCGCTAGACTTCTTGGAAGGAGCTCCATTCACGTATGATCGGGTACCGCCTCTCTCAGAGAACCCCTTGCATTTCCATTGGCGTCGGTTGATGGGGCTCTTCTTGGACGAGCCTCGTTCAATGCCTGCAAGGCGCCAAAGAAAGAAGAGATACGTTGGCCGGTACTAGGTTCAATTTTGGCGAAGGACGAGCCTTCTTCGTTATTAAAAGCTTGAATGATTCAGCCGTGGCAGCGAACATTTGCGTTTATCATTCAGCTCGGCCACCAGAATATCAGATGTTCCGTACTCATTATCACTGTAGTAATATATTCTATATAATTAAACTTATAATCTATAAGAATATAAATATTATAATTAGTATTTTTATAGTTTAAGTAAGGTATTCTTTATTAGGTCTAAGTATAAGAGTCACTAAAGGTTTACTTATATTATTTGTTTCGTTAAATACTTCCTAAGTTACCTACTCTTTCTTTATATACTCTACTACTTAGTTTTATCGTAGAGTTATTCTTTTTCTAAGTTATTATCTAACTTATTTGAGGTATTGCTAATAGTTACATTGTTCTTATTATTACTTATCCTAACTATATATATACTACTAGTTTTATATTAGGAGTAGTTCTACTTTAAGTAGCTAATTTTATTATATTTATAGTAGTAATAATAATTCTCTTTAGTAGAGCCGAGCAGCAAACAGATCAGCTAGTCTTATTTTCTTTCAGCCTTCTTCTCCTTAGTTAGCACTCTAATCCTCCTATAAATTGGGGTCTAATCAGGACAGTTAGGAGAGAGAGGAGCATAAACTTTTCATCCTTCTCTTATCTTCTCTTTAGATATATCTACCTTTTAATACACACGCGCACTATTGTTATCTCTATTCTTATCTTATGTTCTACCTTATTTCTTTCTTAATTAGACGGCTAGCTACCTAAAGCTCGTTCCTAGGGTGTTATATCACTTCGACAAGGCATGTCACCTGATTCCGCCATATCTCAGGGAGATCTCACTGCCTAGGGGACTCCTGAGTTTCCCTCACTCCGAGGACTATCTGGCAGTGAGTCGCCCTTGCTGGCGTAGTACCAAGGGCGCATGACTCTGTTTAGGGGTTGTTTTGTGTTGGTTTTGGTAGCTGTTCTTAGCTGCCTGCTCACACGCATCCTCTTGTTACGACCCGTTATGCAAGGATAACAACCAACTAACCCACCTAGGCGTCAGACGACTAGGACAGGACATTTGTACTGCAGGATCACGGGAACACCAGGGATGCCCACAGCACGGAAGAACTATGGTATAAGTCACGTGATGATAAGATAAAGAATGATTAGTGGAGCGCAGAAGGAAGCGCTTAGTGATCAGTTAGTTTTGCTAACTGATCGCGATTACTGATATATAGAGGTGATTACCTAACAGCAGGACCAGGGACTATTTGGGACTTATATATAGTATGGACTTGGGACTCCTAGGAATAGATTTCTATAGCTCTTTAGTAATTAACTTCGTGATTACCCCAATAGGTACTCTCAGCTTTATCTTATACTGCAACCCCTTGTGAGGACTACGACTAATTACTGTACTCCTGGAACCCTAAGATTTATTTAGCAATACAGTATAGTAAGACTATACTATTAACCTAGCGTTATCTCTTAGCTTCTATTAGTAGAACCCTACTATTAGATAGCTAACTATAATACTTTGATTGCTCCTATTTAGTAAGTTAACCTTTAACGCTACTAAATAGTATAAGATAGGAATTATATTAACTCCTAATAATAACGCGCAGCAAGCTAATAGTGCTGGGAACGCACAACCTACAGCCCCGAGACCCGCAAACAACCAACAGGCCCAGACAGCCCCTACAAACACCCAGGAAGCAATAAGCCTTTAACAGATATATGACATAATCCTCCAGCTCCAATAAAAAAACGCGCAGCTAGCTACCCAATATGGACCCAAGGCCAAATACCTAGAACCTGCTCTATACTCAGGAGAGCCAGGAACCCTTTAAGGATTTCTCACCCGCACCCAAGCCTACCTTTATTACTATACCGCCTTATTTCAAGATGAAACCACAAAGGTTCACTAAGCTATATCCTTCCTCAGGGGAGATACCCTCACCTAGTTTAAACTATTAATAAGAGACTAACTAGGCAGACTATATAACTAGTAAGATAAAGAAACTTAGAAAGTATTTGGGAAGTATAGTAAGTTTAAGAAGAAACTTTAGGAAGCCTTTAGAAGCCTGGATGAAGAATGAATTGCTAAATGCAAACTTACTAATCTCATATAAAAGGGATTAGCTAGTAAGTATACCGCTAAGTTCTAATAGATTTTATCTAAGCTAGATTGGGGAGAAGAAGCCTTAATAGCTAAGTTCTACTAAGGCCTAAAGGAAGAAGTTAAAGATAAGCTCACACAACTCAACCGTCCCAAAGAACTCCACTAATATATGGATACTGCGGTCAAAATCAATAACTACCTCTATAAACGACGCCTTAAACGCAAAGGATAGTCCACTTAGAATAATAAAGTAGGACGAAACGACAACGGGAGAAAGAGTAACCAATACCAACCCAGTAATGACCACCGCGCTGAACGAACCTCTAACTACAGGTATAACCCCAGGGCCCCTCAGTATACCACTACCTATAGATACTATAGTAGACCTATAGACCTTAGCGCAGCCTATAAAGATAATAAGCAGAATAATAACTAGAAGAAAGATAAGTAATACTATAACTAT
>JAXCEF010000205.1:0-92349 GCA_037178605.1 Colletotrichum euphorbiae
GCCTGAAGAGGGCAAAAGAGGGTTTTGAAAGATAACTTTGCCGGCGCAACGAGGTTATCGCGGGAGGGGACCGCGGGACTCTTCGAACGGTGGGGGATCAGAAACTTCGCCCACGACGTTGACGAGAACTTCAGATATCGCTTCAAAACAAGAGGCTGCAACAACGAGTCGAAGAGACTCAGGATCGTCAAGTCTTGAAGGGATCTCTGCTGATGAGAAGGTGCTGAAAAACAACAGCTTGCGGGATGGGCCGCGGCTATCGTCAAAACGGTGGGGGATCAGAAACTTCGCCCACGACGCTGACGATAACTTCAAACGATATTTCAAAACGAGAGGCTGCAACAACGAGCAAAGCTCAGGATCGTCAAGTTTTGAACTATCGTCTGTTAGCACGGTATCCAAAACAAGAGGCTACAACAACGAGTCTCAGAAGACTCAGGATCATCAGGTTTTGGATATCGTCTCTTCAGTGGTCTGTTTGACCTTGCTGATCTGCGGTTATGCAGTTTTGAGTGGTGTAACAGTGAAGTTAACCACTGATCAGTGCTGGTCTCACAAAGACTGGTACTAGAAGGTAGGGGATAAAACAGAACTCGAAAACAGGGTGATAATGATGATGTCTATTGAAAGAAGGTATCTAGAAGGGTGGCCAGCGAAAGGAGGAACGATATAGTAGACTGACGAGGTAGGTCACGTGACTGAGGTCACGTGACTAGCATATCAGGTGACTGAGGTCACATGGCTACCATGGTCGAATCCCGTTCCTGCCCGCTGGGCCACGGGCCCGACACTTGGGTCGGGTCCGGATGGGCGAATATCCCAACAGCTATATTTCTTAGATCCTTAAATCTTTTTTTCTGTAGTATAGTCTTATCCGCCTATATAATAAGATTTTTCTAGGCGTGTATTATAGCTACGCTAGTCTTTATATTATAGATCTATTACTATTCCTCCTCCTTATTTATTAATAGATATATATATTCTTCGCCTAATTCTATTATATAAGCTTAAAGGAAACCCCTAATAATATCTATAGTAGCTTTAGTACTAAAGTATAGGTTAATTTAGACTTACTTAGGGTCTATATTAGATTCTCTAGTATAACTAGCTGCTAACTATTAGTTATAGAAATTTTTATTTATAGAAGAATTCTCATATTAGCTACTGCTCCTATATATAATAATACTAAACTTCTATCTTCAGTGCGATTTAGGCGTGGTCCTATAATAGCGTTTTGGATATCTTTATAAGGGCGGCTTAGGCTTATTGCTTCTGAGATAGCGGATTGCTAGGTGGAGGCTATCCCTTGAACTTATCTAACTATATTCCGCGCCCTAGTGCTATTATAGTAGAAGCTCTTTCTGGCTTAATAATGCCTGTTATAAGAGATTAATAAAGAGAGAGGAATAGAGAAAAGTAAAGGTAGAGGGAAAGTAGCGATATTAGTAGGCAAGAGGTAGTAGAAACCTTATTTTCTAATTCTTAGAATTTATATTATATACTACTACCTACTTCTCTATATGTTATATATATGCCTCCTAGCTAGGCGGCCGGCTAGGCGGCCACTCAGGCCTCCAGGCTTATAGGCGCGTAAAGTGGGTTATAGAGGCGGCCCCTGTCGCCGAACTGCACCCCCCGATGTGGGATCATGCCTCTATTTAGCATGATTAGTCATTATTACGCTCTCCCACTACTAAGCCTGCCCTCATTGGCTTATCTATGGGAGAGCAGACGGGATCCCGAGTTTTCCAATGGGTATGGTCGTATGTGATGGTTTCAGGACGGCAAGATAACTATATTCCCCCGATCTGGTAGAGGCGCATAATACCGTCGAAATAAGATGTTAGGAGACGTTAGGCTATTTGAAAATGCTTCGAACGCAATCAGCCGTCGAAAAAAAAAAAAAAAAACCTCGAAAACGACGGATACCGTTGTCGTACTCTATTAAACCGAAACGGGAGCAATCCGCATCAAGACATGATGTCAGCGCGGCGATGCTTCACACAGCCGGACCCCGATCCCAACTCAAACGCAAAGGGTTTTCTCGAGACACCATGAGCATGTCTTTGGGAGACCCGCTCGTGCTAGGTCTAGGATGGCGGGTCGTTTACGCGCTTCACTTATTCCACTGGCGGCTCTTGGTCTAGGTACGTTTCGGGCGAAACCTACCCCTTCGCGCCAATGACGTCCTGTAAATGGACGCTCCCGCGGCAAAGAAAACTCACCATGGTTGGCGGCTCCGACTTCCGGATCTACTCGTGCTAGTCGTTGCTGATTTGCTCTTGGTGTAGCTCATGGGTGAGCCGGTAGCTTCTTTCGGATCGGTATCCGCACCTTCGGCCTGGAACACTCTTACTGCAGTGCCTGCCTGCATAACCGCCCGCCGAATGAAGAACGACCGCAGCGTAGATATCGCAAACCTAGGTCTTTCTGCAAGTAACATAAGGTCTGCAATCCATATTGACTCCTGTTTTGGGTGGCCACGATGGTATGTATACTCTGGGTTCACACGCAGAGGGCAACGGAGGCCGGATTGTGACCACCTTGGTAGCAGACTACGACCAACGCAATATCCCGGGTTCCCTGTTGACATATTCCCCCTAAATCAAAGTGTCTCGTCAAACTTGAAACCCCGGGAATGCGTATTTGTACTCTCATCAGGCGGCGCGTACGGAGCCAGACTCTCTTGTCCCCTACTTGGATGTTCCCTGTCCTCTACCGAAGTAGAGCGAGCGCCAACCGGTCAACGCACGCAGATGCGGTGCCACGAGGCGTACCACGCCTCTGCTCATCGACTCAACAAGAACCCGCGCTGTGCATGCTTAGTCTCTCCTGCAGCCTGATTCGGGGTTCGAAGGAGCTGGGTATTTGACCTTGTTGGTTCCCGCTCCATCGAATCGCCGTCCGACCCATCCCCCTTTCCCGTCCTGCCACAATGGCAGGCTTGGAAATCGTGGCCTTGGTGCCGGCCATCATCTCGGCCTTTTCGGCAGCAGCTACGGAGTACAGGCACTGGCGGGGAAAAAGCAATAGGAGGCTCCTTTCGCTCAAGAACAACTCGCTTCGAAGCTCGTTGGATTCAAGCGGGTCCAGAATCCAGACCCAATACGATGAGGACCTCCGAAGGCTCGGCGAGATATTTACAAGAGGTAACGGTAACTGAGCCTTTCGCGTCGAGAAAAGGAGATGTCGACTGATGTTCATTCCCGGTTACTTTTTGGCTAGACACATCAGATGCTTGCCTACTTGGAAGCTGCAGGGACCTTCAATGGCTGGTTACTTCATCATATCGTGGCCATCACATTTCAGAAAGAAAGAGCGCGTATTGTGGCATGTCAACAGCGAGTCGTTTTGCTCTTAGCTCCCGCACATCGGCACCGTCCATTCCCAGTCATGTATGTACAAGAAGCAAACTTTTTCCTCGGCCGAAAGTTCCCCTTGTTCCCTTCCCCATCCGGTACATGGCCATCCCCTCCATCGCTCCGGCATCAGTGACATGACAAAAACGAAATTCCATGAAACGCAGGTCTCCCAAGACATAGGCGTCTCGTGAGAGATGGCGCAGGTCGAAAACAAGGTGCCAAAGGAGAAAAACAAAAAAACAAATATGGTATCTTTCCGACAGAGCATGCGCTGCGGAGCGGCAAAGACATGAGCAGGAGCAGCTGTATCGGCGGAAAAAAAAAAAAAAAAGAGCTGTAGATCAGGGGTATGATGTTGGAAAGACGAGCCATGCCGGGTAACGACCGTAAGAATGAATGTGTTTGTACCGAGGAACCGATGCGCCGCCGCCTGGTGGACCAAACGTCTAAATGTCCCCGTAAAACAAGCAAGGCGAGGGGGGAGGGTTGTTCTAGGCTTCCTCCATGATGCCGCCCTCGCCCCCTCCTTCCTCTCGCCACTCACGACTCTTTGACGTGAGCTTCATAATACCTGTCACCCGACCAGCCCAAAGCGACTCGATCGGAGTGCGGAAGGTGAATGCGCGCTGGGAGCTGATGACTCCAATGGCTTGAAGCACAGCCTTGCGACTGTCGCGGCCGAAGACGGCAGGGTGGCTGATCCACTCCAAGCTGCTCTCCAGCTCGGAGTCGAGGGCTGCGACGGTGTTGGCGTCGATGCCAGCCCCGAGACGGAGGCCGTCGTTCGAGCGGCTCCGGCCGATTACGCCGGCAGGAGCCAGCCCGTTGACCGCAGAGTTGGCCGACTGGGTGGGGGACGGCGACTGCTTCCTGTCGGGTGTAATAGAGGGTGAGCCCTCGTGTCCTGGGTGAGGGGTAGATGGGAGGGACCTGTTCGGTGGGGGCGGCGGAGGAATCGGAGGAAGGCCACCTTTTCCGAGCCCCTTCAGGATAGAACGGGTTTCGTTCAGCAGTGTGTGCGCTCGGTCGTGCTGGCCGCGCGACACGAGGGTCAAGGCGCGAGTGAGCATGTCCGACGTCAGCAGCTCCATGCGTCGCTGGACGATGTGCGGATGAGGGGGAATCGGGGGCGAATTGGCCCATGATTCCTTTCGCTTTGCCTGAGCAGGGAGCACAGTAATGGCGAGCAGAGAAGGACGAGGAAGATGCGACAGCGTGCCGTCTCGCAGAATGTCTCCCCAGGTAAGGTCTGCTTGGATGAGGGGCACTTCCTCCACGGACGTGGTCCGTTGGTCGTCGCTGTCCACTGCTCCGCCCAAAGCCTCCAGACCAGAGACGATGTTGTCCCAGGGGTCTTGAGGAAGCTGCTCTTGTGACGTGTTGTCCGGCACGATGACGAGTTGCACTAGCACATCGCGCTTGTCACCGAACCTAAGGTCGCCGAGAGAGGCCTCAGCGTCGCGACCAGTGGCTCGCTTGGTAATCTGCAAGGCACCAGAGATCTTGTGGAACTTGGCGGGCGATCCTTCGGGTAGCTTCAGCTTGAGCTTCACGTTCTGGTGCGAGAGCGTCTGCATGGAACCGAGGCAGCCGGCAAGGCACTCGCGAAGCATCATCCAGTCCTTGACGTAGGTGTAGGAGGCCTTGGTGCGGGTTGACAGCTCAATCATGGTGTCGGGCTTGTGAGTCATACCCAAACCAAAGGAGTGGATGGTGATCTTGGCGGCTTCGGCTCGCGAAACGACAAAGTCGACACTGTCTGCGTCGGAAGTTGATGCATCGCTGATAAGCATGATGGTAGCGATGGGGTTGTTGTGCTTGCGCTGCATGAGCAGGTCCATGGCAACATTGGCCCCCTCGACCAAGTCGGCGCGGTGGCTCTTCTGGCCGACCGGCTTGATGGAAGAGAGGACGTTGCTCCACCCAGGCCAGGCCTTGGTGGTCATGCCGACGATTGGCACGCCACCGCCGCCAGAGCCAAAGGTGACCAGACCCATTCTGTCGCGCTCGCCGAGACTGTTGACCATGAACTTCAAAGCATCGCGGACCAGGTTGATCTTGACGCCCTGCATGGAGGCGGAAATAGGTACCACGACCACCACGTCGATGGGGACATGGACGGATGCGGGCATGGCAGGGTTCTTCTGGAAGTTGGTGTACTCTGTCGGAGCAGTGGTGGTAGACTTGGGTCCGCCCCAGGACGAGGCAACAGAGGATACCCTTTGGGTGCGGAATCCGCGTTGCCAGTCTTCCTCCTCCGTTTCGGAGAAGTCACCTCTGTCATACTCCGGACAGCCGACGGGCGAAGTCTCGACGGCGTTCAAGTCGAGGAGAGCTTGGTGCCAGAGCTTCAGCTGATTACGGTTTTCAAACCGGAGATGGAACTGTGGCAGCTCCGCCACCGAAAGGTTTAGCGTGAGAATGTTCTCATCGACTATTGATTGATTAGCGCCAGATCCTTGGCCGAATCGAGGGGAACTCACTGATACCCGTTCCTGAGACCTCGTTGAGGTGCTTTTTGATGAGGATCGATCCCTTCAGTGTGCACTTGGTGGTCCTCTTAGGCATGCCATTCTCGTCCCACTGACCCGGGACCGGGACCTTCTTCTCCTTCACGCAGATCAGCATCTCCGCGAACAAGAAGCATTCCAGCTCCTGCCAAGATGCCTTGTCCTTGCCGACGCGAAGTGTACCATAAAGGCGCAACTTGCCGAATCTGGTGGATGTCAGTACTCTGATTGGTCAACATGTATCGCTTATCGAATCCTACCTGCTGAAGTCGAGCCCATGCCAGTTGTCGACCCGATTCCTCAGAGTCTCGGTCATCTCTTCCAGGACCTCCCGAGACTCGTAGGGGTAGAACCGCGGTGCGCTGCGGGCCGGAGATGGTGGTCTTGCAAATGCCTCATCGATCCTGGCGCTGACGGCGGGTGGGCCGAGCGGAGCGGAACCCAAATCTTCAGGGTCGGGCCGCCATTTGTTGTCGGGTACTTCGACGGTAATGAGACAGGTCAATGTCTGCTGCGTCCGAGACCTGTTGATGGTCGGGAATTCGGATCGTACCGTGACTGTCGGGGCGGGAATCGGATTTCTCGTGATGGCACGGGGGCTGCCCGGCGTGGTCTCCATCGCCTGTACATCGTAATCGTGCCTGCGCGGCGGGCCGCTCTGAGTCGTCTCAGGATATCCACCAGATGAGGCGACACCGGTAGCCTCGCTGTCGCTGCGCGCATGTCTCGAAGGGCCGTAACGTTCTGAAGCAGGCGGTTGACTGCTTTCCCTGTCGCGTCCAATACTCCTCGGCGCGCTTTCGCGGGTATGGGTGCTGAGCATGTTCCTCTGGTTCGACTCGATACTGATGGGTCGTTGCGGCGTCGGCGTTGGGTTCTCCCAAGCCTGGGCCGTTGGCGTAGGGGTATGATTTGACCTGTTGTCGGCAGATGAAACCGATCGAACGAGGTTGCTGATTTTCTCTGTGGCGAGATGAGGATTTGGCAATGTCTCAGACACGGGGAAGAAAGACTGCTTACCGATATCCAAGACATTGCCGCCCCGGCTAGTGTCAAGGTGCAGAGGCGCATCGCACGAGGGACAGTATTGTGACTCGAATTCGCGAATGAACTCATAAAAGCATGCCTCGTGCGACACGTGAGAACAGGAAAACTGCAAAATGCGCTCCCCGCGCAAAGTGTGTTCCAAGGGCTCTTCGCAGACGGCGCATTCGCTGCCCACAAAGGTGCGCTCCCTCCTGTTTCTACCTGCGCCCGATGCCATGGTGCTGGACGAATAGCTGTCGCCTCTTCGGTGTGCTTCTGAAGAACTGGTAGCGGTCTCGGGTCTGTGAATGGCTCCACGACCTGCGGCTAATGAGACGTCTGTAGCGAAAGCTGTCAGCGGAAAGTTTGCGCAATTACTCGAAAGCACGGGCAGATGAATCGGCGCAGCGCACGCAATACAACAATCGTTCCAATTGAGACGTAAAGCACGTTTCGCTGCGCTCGGAACGGTCTGAAGTCAAGAAATCAGGGGTCCACGTACTCTTTTCGGGGAAAGATGGTGCATCCGTCCACTCGGTCCAGGTGTTGTTCGATCTCGTCGTGGTGGCGGTTCCAGGACGACAAGGGTCCTTTACCGCCTTGGGGCTCACGATTCCAAAGTCCAGGTGGTTGTTGTCTTTGGTACTGCTTGAGCTTCCAAAGACGAAGCCTTTCGACCCCTTGCGAGACCGCCTAAACATTAGGAAGTTGCCGGAGGGTTGAGCGAGCGATCAGGCGCTATCGTGCGGCGGCGAGGGCGGATAGATGAGTCGGCAGGCGAATTATGGCGTTGGGCAGGGTGCAGGTCGTAGGTGGGTTCGAATCGGGGTTTGCGCGAATCGTCGAATCGTGGAATTGGTGAGAAAGAGAGGGCTGGGCGGGAAGTATATTTTAAAAATGGAAGGTGATATCAGAAGAGCGGCCGGCATAGCACCTGAGATGATCTGGGTCCACCCGCGTGACTGGTAAGGCAGGCAGGTAGGTACTCTAGGTAGGTACGGAGAGTGCTGCGTAGTGTCTGCAAAGGACAAAGAAAACAGGCCGGCCCCGGGTGGGTGGCTGTGGCGAGTGTCACACAATGGAACGCCTGGCAGGGTGTTTCAGATGGTTGTATCAACAATGTTGGGCTGAAAGGAATGCAGAGGGAATGCGCATGTTGCAGGGTGGTGATGATGGCGGTTGACAGAAACGGGAAAACCGCAGTCGAGAGAAGAACAGCCGAAAAGTCAATCCAGAGTTCAGCCTGAAGAAGCAGTGCTGCGGGTGCAGCAGGTTCGCGCGTCGTCGCAAGTTTCCAGGTTTCGGAAGATGGTTGGTGGTGTAGGAAGGTCCCAAGGTAGACTGGTCAGCAGCGATAGTGTCCAGTGTCTCCTTGAGTTTTTGCTTTTCTCAATTCCCTCTTTCTAGCGGCTTGATTTCGTTGTCGCGTACGGTACGAATGATGCTTCGTTTCACGGTCGTAAGTGGTGTGTGTCCGTCCAGTGTTAGTCGAAATGAGTGGCCAGAAGAGATTCAGGGCTTAGCCGTGGCAGCAGCGGTCGTTTTGTAAGAAGGGCGCCGTTGACGGGAACTGGAAATCGGCCGCAATTGGGGAAAAAACGGGCTTCCAATCCGAGTATCAGGTCGACAAAGAAGACGAGCAGTCGGGGTTTCTGGGTTTGTCTCTCTGGAGCGCCCGCCAGCATGGTAGGGGAAAAGTACTCTGTATGGAAAAAGGCGCGCAGAAATGGGGAAGGGACGAAGTATATACTGTAGAGCAAGCGCAGAGGCAAAGAGAGGCCCTTTCCCAGGACAGGTCAGGTCGATAGGAAGGGGTTGACGAGGAGTGGGAAAACGGACCTAGCAGTGAGACGTGGGACGCGGACCTGGGAGTGGGACATGGGAAAGGGAAGGGGCACCGTGGTGCATGGTAAGGGGAGGAGGAGAGGAGGGCGATGAAGTGAAAGGGAAAGAGCCAGTGGCCAGGGGTGGGGTGCCTTACTGAGGCAGGCACGCTGGCAGGTACGTTCATCTGTATCCGCACCCTCCTTACCGCTGCCCGTTTTCCCTTTTTCTTTGTTCGGCTAATAATAAACCTAGTAGCCCGTAGCCTGGTACCTTAGGTGCCTGGATAATAAGTGCCCTGTCCTGGTCTGTTGCTCCTCCAGTGCTGCAAAGAGAGGTGCAAAGCGGAAACACTATGGTAACGAAAGAGACACCTCGATATGTAGGAACGTTGCCTAGCGTGGTTGGATATGCAGATGGAAGTGTTCCTCGACCTGCTCTACGCCCGAATTTCATCAGCCAAGGCACGTCGAAATCAACCAGTTCGAGACGAAGGTATAAGGACAAGTACTTCAAGACAGGCAGAGTCTACTTTCACGCTACAGGCGAAGATGTAGTAGGCTGAGCAGGTGCCTTGCTTGGCAGTACTTTGGCCGGGACCTCTCATCGACATATTTCGCCCGTGGCCATTCTTCTCTCCATCTCTCTCCTATTCTAGTCACCACCTTAGCATCCGGCTATGAATAGTGAATACCACGCCATCAGTCCCTTGGGCCGGAAAGGAATGACGGCGTATCTGAGGAGGTGGTACGTGCCACGGTGGCCCTTCTAGAACGGCGGCCAAACCCAAGCTCACTGGGCTCAGGTTGTTGGGATTCGGGAGTTCGGGCGTGGATGGTTGATGGTGGTTGATGGATGATGGATGATGGATGAGTCATTTCTGAGCAATGAGTTGTCGTCCTTCGTGTACTCACGGTAATCTGTATCCTCATCGTTCCTACGGGGAACCTAGACACTGGGTTCCAATGTGGCTCCAGGGGAGATGATCGGTCCAGTGTATTGTGTAATCCCAATCCCACTCCGCCACGAGACTTCTCCGTCGCGGAGAATAAAAGGAGGTGCCGGACGTGGGAACTTGACGAGGCTAGTGAAAGGCTCTTACCGTGGCCAAGTCCGCATGAGAAGCTGGATTGGACAACAGCCGAAAAACAAGGCGGATCTCATTGTTTTAGCGATTCAATGGTTGAGCCGCTTACAATCTTGTGCCAAATAACCAATAATCCCCTTTCCCCTCCTTTCGCCTACGGTAATGAAGGAGATCATAAAATGCGCCAACGGGCACGGCGACAGTGTCCATCCTCTCGCAAGTTTCGCAACAGAGTTACATGGCACGGCAATGATAGTCATTCAGAAAGCAGACAATACGCAGGAAAACCGGGGCTTGACCTGGCACTCTTCTTATTGGATTTGCATCTGGGCAACTTCGTCTATGCACCATCATCTTCTTCAACGAGGGGCCGGTGTCAGTGTCACCGTTCCGTTTCCCGTTTCCCGTATCCCACATGTGTCTGTCCGTCTTGTGTCCTGCGTGCTCGTCTGCATGCGCTGCTTGATTGACCGCGACAGGCCAGGGCTGACCAACTGTTTCCGTATCCGCTTTGCTCGGGCATCAAGGTCTCGCTTCATCTCTTGCGACAACGGGGTACAATTCAGGTATTCTGCAGCCATTCTGTCATAAGGTAGTGCACCTTGCACAACCCCCGCGGGTTCCCCCGTAATTCTTTGTGCTGTGCATTGCATCAGGAATTGGATGCCCATCATCACGCTTACACCGTCCGTGGGCACAACGCAAAAAAGTGGTGTAAGTCGTTGCTTGATGACTGCTCGGAGGGCTTTCCCCGCGACTTTTCATAATAATCGACAGTATTCCCACCGACACACATAACATCTAGCGTCTCAACACCGCAAGGCCAATTTTCTCTCTCTCTCGCCCAAATAACATGGCTCGTCAGTCCAAAGTGTCAATCCAAAGTCAAGCAAACTGAGGTACGGTGTGCCTCCCCTCACCTCAACTCACATGCAGGCGAGTGTCCTCAATGCTGCGCTGAGGACCATTGGCGAGAGTACATGGCCGATACGGCGAGGTGTAAAGTAAGGTACCTGTAACCTGACCAACCAGTGGGCGTTGCTTGCAAATTACCCTATCAGGTACCTCCTCTTGCTACTGAGTTGCTGCGTGTAATCATGTACCTGCGACTCAGTTCACCTCCACCGGCCAGGCCAGGGCTCTCGACCACCGGATGGCAGGCTGGAATTACCACAGCTGCCCTTCTCAGCCAGTCGCTCTTGTCCGGCGAGACCAGGAGCCTCGAACCGGTGCCTTTCCCATTCATCAATGGCCCCCATCATCCATGCTGCTGCTGTCCCCGCCGATGACCCCCGTCAGCGGGCCCCAATCGCACCTTCCTTCCCTGAACCCAGCAAGTGCATCTCCATTCTTTCCAAAGGAAGGAATCGGCCGCCTGGGTTTTTCTCTCGTGCTTTCGGAAGCGACAGCCCTTTCTTGAATCCTTCCTCTCACTGCCGCTGCCGCCTCCGCCATCTTCATCTTCCCAAATTCCATCCTGCCGGCGGGAATGAAGCTGTCGACAGACGCAATCGCTGGGATCGCCGTTCATTTCCATTGACGCCGGACACACTAGAGCCCCCTCTTCTCCTCATCCGCACTCGGTCGCTGAATGGGGAACCCTCCATCTTGTGCACCCTCATTCAGGTCTGTCGCACACCGCAAGGGTTCCCACCGCATTACGACGCTATTATTATCCATGACCTGACCAGAGATGCTTGATAAGTTTGCCTCTGCTTGCACGTTGAACCCAAACAACTATCGCCAATCACGCGTCTTCCACAAGACCACGCGGATATGTCTGCACTGACCAGCCCCAATCTTGGTACGCCAACATTGGGCCCAAAGCAGCTGTCTGCGCAGGACACCCCCGACCTCAACTCAGGAACCGCTGCCGCACTGCATACCAACACACCAATACGATCGTCATCGTTCGCAATCGTCTGGGGATCATCAGATTCCATTGGGTCTTCCCACCCTCCTCGCGGTATCATCCCTGGCTGTCCGCTTGAGCAGCCGCCATCTATAGCGTGCGGATGCTAGTCGCACAAACGACATCCCGCCGCCATCTCAAGATCTAGCAATTGCGAGCTGAACCTCTATCAATGCGCAAGTATACCATCTCAAAGCGGATGCGCGACCAACAAGTTTGCCACGTTTGCCGCTCGGCCGTATCTGGATTCAATATTCAATGTCCCAACGAGTGGAATGCTCCTGGGCGCCAGATGACCCCTACGACTTCACACCCTAGCCCAGACAAGCCCATGGGCAGCCTGGAGAAATCTCTTTGTTGCCGCGAGATAACGAGCCGATTCATCTCGTTTCCCGCACCACTGGAACGGTTTGGTCTTCCTGCAGGCCGTTCAAGTGGCACGATAACCAGGGAATGAACAAACTTCAAGGGTTTACGGCCGTCCTTTGCGAGTCGTAGCACGTGGCAAGGAAGGGCCTGAAAGCCAAAATGCCACTGAAGAATCGAAATTCGAAAAGCAATGGGGTAACGAGACCCCTGGACGTTCTTGACCAAGCGTAAACCTACAGGCTACAGCTGTAGCGTGGCCGACCACACACACTCTCACACCTCCCACCAACACCTCTCCGAGATTTGAGAACGGTCGAAATGAGGCGTCCGTCTCGCAAGCTACCCATGATTTATCGGATTGACCCGCCGTTATAATTTAATGGACTGCAGAGGCAGAGTCATCAGGCCCCAAAAAGGCATTAAAGGATCGCCTTCTTCCGAAAGTCCCCATATCGACATCCGCAACAAGACGCCGTCGATTAGACACCGGGAGGCGCTAATTGTCATCCAATGCGGCGTACGGGGCGGGTCGATCATCTTCCACCCGTCCATCCGCCTCCCACGGCACGGCTTCCGGAGTGAGACAGCCCGCGAAACTTGGCGATCATGCATGAACAACACACATCGCACATCGGGAGTTCCAGAAGATACAACGGACGAATCGAGATCCCAAGCCGCCGCGTTATCTGGGCGAAGGAGACGAACATGCACCCAACAGGCGAAGACCCATGAATAGTGGTTGATGGCACACTTGTCCGATCATGCTGCCAGCCGGGGATCTGATTGCATCCAGAAGACAAGCTAGGGTGCCCTCGGCTCCAAGCTAAAGCACCATTGCTGCACCAGAAGCGGTAGACCAGCAGAGTCAATTTTGCTTCGACCTTGGGTTTCAAGGTTCTGCCTTGTGTCGAAGGAGGCTTCGTCACCATAAGCGGATCCTCCTCAGCGGTGCCTCGCACCTTGATTGAACATGACGGTCCTTGGTTGAGGTGAGAGAGCTCGGATCTTCATCTCATTTCTGGCTTCCGGACAGATGCTTTTCCGTAAGCTCGACAACGCGAGCCTTCGGACGACAGCGACGCCCGCTGGCAACGCAGACGCTAGATGATTACTCGAAGTTGAAGCTCTCACGTCTGCAAGGACGGTTCCTACATTCGTCTCGAGTCCGACAGACAAGACCGTTTGCCATGGCCGGACCAACACACAAGAAAAAGGGATGCTTAATCAGCTCGTGGGGACGGATATGCGCGCCAAATTCTCCGTGGACGAGGGTCACCGGTGGCCTTGCCCGGACTGAAACTGCTGTGATCACCCAGTGGGCCGCCGTGGGGCTCGAGAGCGCCGACCCAAATCATGTGACATGTTCTTTTGCAACGCGCAAGAGAGGCACCCGCACGGATATGAATCCGGTCTACTATGTGTTTCAGTGACTCTTCTTTGGCATTTGACGTCGCCAATGTTTGCTATAGGCGTTGCTCCGGTAGTGTGACCAGGGCACGCAAAGCTACCTCTGGCGGCCATACCTAAGACGAGACAATTCTTGGGGGCGGGCCTAGTCCTGCGTGCTTCTTACACCATTACCGGGGAGTTCCTTCTTTGAATTACATCACTGGGAGAACAGGGGTCAAATTTGGTAACCTTTTTGTCCGGAAAAAACGGGGTCTTTTCCACGCCGTATCATCATTATTACACTTTCACTTCCAACCGATGGCTTCTCCTGGCAGAATTTTCCCTGCAGCAAAAGGAAGGCAATCCCTGCACTTCGGTCCAAATCACAAATGGGGCCAGATCGGAACTTGTTCTAGACGAGACGTCGTGACCGTCGCCGGACTTGAGCCTGATCACCGAAGGTTATTACCTCCCAAGTTGGGAGTACCGCCTCGTCGGAACGGCCTAGATGGATTGGTAGATACAATGCCAACTCTTGTCATGCGCCTCGCGTTCCTCACTCCAGCAATTGTGATGACGGGCAACTTCGATGGCTCTGCCTGCCAGTGGTCAAAGCTCGAAGCCTTCCTTGAACGAGTGGTGTCAATCATCAGGCGTCGTCGAGATCTGCGGACCATAGAAGCGCGCATACGTAACAATATCGAATTATCAACTGTGGTTCGCCCCAAAACTTTTGGCGATGCAGACACCCAATCCGATCTAGTACAACGACCGATCAGAATGAGGGCTGTCGCGGTCTGGTGTCGGACTTGTTAAGCATGCTTTCTTTTTCACCATCACCGATTGACAGTGAGGCTGGATGGTGGGTTCATCTATTTCCCTGTTGTGCCAGCGATCCGGACAAGTCTCGACGCCCCTGACACCAAATGAGCGCATCGGAATGCTTCTACGAGGCCCTGGTTCCCACGCACCAGCCGAGTGTGCCGTGCCGCCTGGGTTGCTTGGAGCGCCGAAATCAACCTGCCGTCAAGGCGTGCAGAGAATACCCCCTCTCGTCCGTCCACTGACGTGCGTTCTTGCGGTCAACGGTGTTTCCGCAAAATGATGCAAAGCCGTCCATAGAAGAGTCGTTGAAACAGCCTGGCGCTCGCCTTCATCATCAGACCAGACAGGGCCGTCCCGCTAGTGCCACCAAGTGCCCACGCACCTGGCTCTCGCGGGGAACTCAGGAGATTCACAGCTCTTTCGGCGATGTGATTGCTGACTCTGGCATCGGTCCGCGCCGGTTGAAATTTGACTTTGTCGACTTTCTCCAGCGGGATCAGCTTCGCCACGTGCGGCTGGTTGGAACATCCCGTTCTGATCGGGCAGACAACGAGACTTGGGTAGGATCGGCTACTCCCATCGCCAATTCTTGTCGACACGGGAAACGGCGGTTAGCGGTTCGAGCCGTTGAGGATAAGCCTATGAGGTGTGAGGACGTTGTAGTCCTCTGGCTCTTGTTGG
This sequence comes from Colletotrichum euphorbiae, assembly GCA_037178605.1. Taxonomy (NCBI): domain Eukaryota; kingdom Fungi; phylum Ascomycota; class Sordariomycetes; order Glomerellales; family Glomerellaceae; genus Colletotrichum; species Colletotrichum euphorbiae. Next base: position 14,986 of record JAXCEF010000205.1, read on the forward strand.
ATTGACTTTACACTGTGTCTGTCAAGTTTGTCCACGCCATGCCTAATCGGATAACGGGGCAGCCCCCGATTCGATGCTGCTGATGCCGATGGTGTGCTGCATCACTGCATCCGGTGGTGATTAGTGATTAGCGTTACGGCAATGCACCCTCCCAGCGAAGTATGCGATCCAACACGGGACGAAGCACCAGACATGTCAACGACGGTTCAAAAGCTACATTGGAGGCTGTTGGGGGAAAATTCGGCGAGAATGAGAATCGACTCGAGCAACTCTTGTCGCGCATCTCGCCTTATGCGCCTGCTGTCGGGCAAAATTTTACCATGGCGCAGAACGTCTGTCATACGAACCGTCCGTCAGTCAGACTTATGACTGACGCTGTCGATGATGCGAGGAACACATGATGGAAAAACTGGAGCCTGGGTTACCATGTCTCGGGACCTAGCCAAGACACAGAAGTGTCTCACACCATTCCGACGGCTCGTGTCCGCGCTGCAAGCCTCGAACATGCTTCGCGAACACCGCGCGAGTTCTTGAGCTAATCAGATTCTCGGGTCGGGCTGGGAACGTCTCGACTTTCACATCAGACGATCTAGATCGCATTAGCGTCGAGTCCGAAATACCCGGGCATACGATATTGCACCGCGCGAAATACCATCACGCTTGCGACACATCATCGGCCTTTTCTGAATCGACTGCATAAATAGCCGTCCTGCATTTTACCAAGGCCAGGCCTCCGGACCCTGACCGTGGTATTTGAAATTCTGCTCAGTGTCAATCACACTACCGCGAAGATGCCGGTACATCTGAGTTCGTCTCATCAAGCCTTCAGAGGCCTCATCAGCTCACGCGATGCCCCTTCGACGTTGACGTTGAATGTGGCTGCAGAGACCTGACCGGCCCTCGGCGTCGAGTGTGGCTGTCGTCGACCTGTTAAAGTCGACTATTTCTTCCGTTTGTCTATTTGGCGTGCATTGGTGACGACGATGATCATCAACATCGCCTTTGGGACACCGTTCTAGAAGCTCGCTATACCGACTAGCGTCTTCGTTTTGAAGCGCACCTCTCCCTCTTCACCATTCCGCAACTATATACGCACTAGGACTAGTTGACGCGGGATTCCCTGTGTGCTCCGTGTCGCTGAGTCAGTCTGAAGTGTCCCGCTGCCCTCCGAACATGCGTCGATCAAACAGGAAACCGGCAGCTCTCGATGCTTCGTCGATTAATCCACAAGTCGGATCCGATAAGGCGCAGGCGGCAGAACCTCCTAGATGTTGGTGTGCGGTTGGGACGAAGTGGCTCGACCGATCGTTGGCAGAGGTCGTGAGCTGACTCGACTGTGCACACCTTTTCGGCCACGCTTGGTCGGAAAAGCCGAGTCGCCGCACATGTGTCGCCGACTCTACACATAATGACGGCGGCGTCCAATAACCTGCACCGGCACACAAGAGCTGACACGGTCCTTTGGTCCAGCCGGGAAACCGTCTCGAAGCCGCTTCTTCAGTCTCACACCGGAACATGGCATGAAGATCGGACGTCGATAAAGCACCGGGAGCGAGCAATTCGGCACCTGGGTCCCCGAACCGGAGCTGGTGTCCCTCCTGCTCGCAGAACGACGCACGAAGGTGATGTCTGTTGGAGTTACACTGGTGCAACGTGTCTCTACGATGGCGACTGGGCAGATACCGCGGAGGAATCCAACTTCCGAGTTTGGATTGCCCGTGGGAACAACACCTCCATTCCAAATTGAGGTCTGGCGCTGGGGGCCCATGCAGCCCAGCGTTGGATCTTGTTGATCTCGTGACTTCTCGTCCCTCACCAATGAGTGTTTCACACTATTTTTCAAACGTCCCCCAGACGACATATCCTGGAGGTGGGAAATCCGCTGCTCGACCCAATCCCCAGCCCCAGCCGTTCGCCGAGGACGAGGTTCTGCCATGACACGCTTCCGCTGGCCCATTGGCGATCTCGTCCTTGATTGCGGCGAGGGCGGGGTAGGTCTCGTCCGTGGTCAATTGACGACTGCATCTCATCTCTCGCGCACTCTGGAGATCCGCCGTCTCAGATCAGTCGTGCTGGCTGCGCCGTTGGATCAGACGACGTGCTCATCAGGGAACATTGCTCGCACAGACGGCTGCTTCTAGACGTTCCCAATAGCCAGCAGATCGGTCTGTCAAACTTGTCAAGATCAGACCCACAGACGCAGACGGTCACAAGTGGCGATAAATCCTATCGAAAAGGTCAAAGCGACGAAGTCCATTCCGACATGGGACGGATACACGTACGGATTTGTTTCAGACGTCTGTGCTCACTTGAAATCCAAGTAGACAGCCGGAAGACGATGCCACCACACCGTGTGTACGAGAGAAGAGAAGAGAAATCGAGGGCCGGCGATTGATCCTCGGAGGGGTTGGGGGATGGGTATATCAGACGCTTTAAGACGAGCGTCCCACCGGCGACTCGCGATAGCGTTCCTGTTGCAACAACTCCCCGCCCTGCCGCAGCGACCGTCTCCACCAGGTTGACACCGTGACCCGGCTTCGGCCAAATCGCCGTCAAAGCTAAGCCTTCCTGTGCAGTCAGTGTCCGTAAGGTGTGCCGCATTGCGGCCCCTGGTAGGCCGCCGACTCGCGGCTCCCCCAGTTCTCCAACGTGCGATAGTCGCGAGGGAATAGGCACCCCCAGGGGGAAAGCCCGCTTGGCTCGTATGACGAGACTCGTCGAGCGCGGTTTTCTTGGTTCTTGCCGGGGCTTTCGCAAGTCCACCGCACGGATGCTCCGCTCTGGGCGTCATGTTGGCGGTGGTGCTGCAATACAGTTCGTGCCGCACCCAACATGACTCTGATTGTGGTTCGGAAGGCGGTCGCATGCATCTTGCGAGGAACCGGTCGGCGGAGTGGTCGGCCATAACCGCACGCTTAATGGATGTTTAAGTGGGTCTGTATCTATTTGGCCAATGGCGTTTCACCGTTTCCACGCACAACTCTGGCTTGATTTTTGGTTTCCTCACTCGAGATGTGCAACAACAACACCAGGACTCATGGCGCAACGGTAGCGCGTTCGACTCCAGCGATTGTTCACGATTGCATCGAAAGGTTATCCGTTCAAATCGGGTTGGGTTCAGCTGTATCGGCGTTTCGGCGTCCTATTTTTATTGTTCGTGGTGTTGTCGGTGAGTTTTGTGAACATTCGGGCCTTTAAAGACGATGGTTGCGAATTGGGGCGAACCGGACAAGAGCGCGGCGAGGAGGTGGTGCGAACCCATCTGGGACTTGCCTGGGCTAGTGGTAGATGAAGGCTTCGTTTCTGATGCGAAAATTGTGAGACGAACTTAATTTCGATGAAGTCGTTCCACGAGAGGTTGAAGATCTCATCTCACCATAGGGCAAGTGACGGCGATGAAATCCAAAGAAAGAACCGGCCGCTCACCTCAAATTCGGCCCTGTCTCTCTGGATACCAAAAAACCTCATCGCTCTTGTCGCTGGGACGTGCGTCGTCGTTGCCATATTGGTGCCATCCACCGAACAGTCGGGGTTGAGATCGCATCAGGAGCCCTAATGGGTCAAAGACAAGAGCCACGAGCCGAAGCAGATTATCGCAAATCTTTTGAGGATTTTGTGAAGTAAAAGCGAAGTCGTGGATGTCCGTGGCTATCCTCTCAGTTGCACTAAATTTGTGGTTTGGAGTAGTGTCAGGAGCTGCCGGCAGGCGGCTCGTTTGTCTTGACGAGACCTGACCGAGAAGAGGCGCACATCAATGCAGTGTTATCTTCCAATAGCCACTGTGGAAAGTTTTCCCGCGGAAGCTGCGTGGAGTGATTTCGCTTTCGTTTCTATCAACGGTAAAAGGTGGAAGATGGCAGACGCAACGGGAAGCACGGTGAAGACCAAACTTGCCAAGTGAAGCAGGTCAGAACACAGCAGTCTCGGACGCCGAGGGATGGTAACGAATGAGCAGGAGGTGAGGCGTGAGCCGAAAAAACATGTAAGAATTGGGCGAATTTCAGGATAGTCCCATTCATCCTAACTCCTATTGTCTAGCCCGAATACACAAATCTGATGCCTCTAATGCCCTAAGACAATATCGGCGGATACCATCGCTCATCCAAGATAGTCAACTCCAGAGTACCCCTTCTTTGGCACACTATCAAATGGCTCTTCATTTTGTGCTCACACAGTGATCTACCCATACCCGTCGTGACGATGGATCTCAGCCCTGCCCCTATTCTTTCCTGCCAACGCACCCATCTATCTCCTCGACCGCGACGTGGCCCTCATCCTCAGCACCGTCCCTCCCACTGCCCCTTGCTCCGATCCCTCCTCAACACGTACCAAATCGCCCCTGCGAGAAAGAACTGCACCACCATCGTGGCCGCCACGCTCCTGAACCCACGGCGGAAGTACGGCGCCTCGACCGCAGGAAACTGCAGCAGCTGCGCCCAGGCGACGATGGCCTGCCCGATGGCGTTCATAGAGGCCGTGACGAGACCGCGCGCTCCTCCGCGTCTCCCGCCACCGTGGCCGCCGCCCACGCCGTGCAGGTTCGCGTAGGCGGCGGCCTGGAGGTAGCCCGCGAACATGGTCCCCAGCGGCGCGACGATGCAGAGGACGGCGACGCGCCTCCCGATCTCCGAGGGCTTAAGCCGGCTCCCGATGACGTAGAGGATGCCGGTGAAGGAGGACGACTCGAAGAGGCCCGTGAAGAAGCGCATGGCGTAGACTGTTTGGACGCTCCGGGCCCAGGGGAGGCCGAACGTGGACAGACCCCAGCCGATCTCGAGGATCGGGAGGACGATGTTGATGGGGTAGCGGGTCAAGTAGTAGCACGCGGGGATGCATGGAGGTGCAGTAGGACGACCAGAAGATGATCGTCATGTAGTTGAGCTCGTTGCCCGCGAGGTTGAGATCCTCTTTCATGCCGCTGGTCTTGCTTAGCTTTTGAGGGGTGCAGAGAGTGTGGTGAACGTGCCTGACGTAGGCGTTAGTGATGGACGACTGGTCCAGATACTTTGTGAAGATGCATAGGCAACCAAAGATGAGAATCAACAGGTCTAGCCGCAAGACGAGGGCCTTTTCCTTCGCTGTGCATATCGGGAGAGTACCATCGCAGTGCAGTCGTGAAGCGAATCCAAGGTCCCTCGCGGGTCGACTCTCGGTCGTCTTCACCAGCGACATCAGGAGTGTCAGCCACGGCGGGCGACTTTTCTGTGAGTGAGGCCATCGTTGCCCGCTATAATAGCACATGGCAACCCCATCCGAGTCTCCCAATGAGGTGTCGTCTCGCGTGGCATCCTGCGAGACTAAGTTAGTCCCCCGGCTGCAGGTGGGTCGCGATAAAAAAGACCCTGATGTTCGTGTGCCCAATCCGTGCTAAGCTTCGCGGCGCCGGCAACGGGTGGAATGGATCTTGAAGCAGGTTCACGACTTTCAAACGAAGGCTCTTGGCCGGGCGAGGAGCGATCTGAACCTTTGCGAGAAGTTGATTAGAACGGTGCAAACGACGACAAGGCAAACAACAGCCTGTGGCATTGATCATTAGCAGAACTCATCGCCTCGCTTGAGCCCTCAAATCCAAACATTTTTTGGCATTCATCGCCTTCCCTGGTTGAATTACAAATACTCCATCATCCATTATGCACCGTATTCTCGTACTCGTACTTAGACAAAGAACCCCTTACGCGGCTTCACAGGCGTCTTGCCGCGCGCCAGAAGCGCCCTCTTCGCATTGACCGATTGCTTCTGCGCCTTGGGCGCCAGTCTCTCGTCCTGCTTCTTGATGACCCGGAACACGGTCGACCCCACGACCTCGTCCTTGGGACCGCGGCTCTCGCGCCGGAGCTGTGCCTCCACAGCCTGCATCTTGCGGATCTTGCGGGGCTTGCGCTCGGCGTCGGCGCCCTCTCCCTCGTCTTCGTCGTCGGACTCGAGGAACTCGGCCGGGAGCTCGTCCGGAACGTCAAACTTTGTCCGGCGCCCGGACTTGATGGGCATTGCTGACGGCTTCTCCTGCTCCTGCTCCTCCTCCTCTTCGTCGCCCTTGGCCTCCTCAGCCGCCGCGGTCTTCTGAGCCTTGCGACTGGCGGCCTGCGTCTGAAGACGAACATTGAGCTCCTGGCGCTTGCGCTTCTTGGCGGCGGCTTGTCTGTGAAAGGGTCAGTTGTGAGTTGTGGACACAATGCGATGAGACGTACTCCTGGATGGCCTTGTTGGCGGCTTGTGCGGACTTCTTGACCTGCGCAGCAGCCTTGGACGTCGAAACAGCCTCGGGAGCCTCGTCAGAGTCTGAGTAGTCTGCGGGCTCAGCAGCAGCCGGTGCCTTTTCTTCCTTCACATCTTCGGCCTCTGGTGACTCCGCCGGCGACGCCTCCGAGTCGTTGATGATCTTGTCCTCCGCTTCCGGCGCCGGCTGCTCGGGTCCCGTGATCACGGTCTGGTCCTGGGCCTCATTGCTCTTTGACGGCGTCAAGTCCGCTTTCAGTTCCACCACGATGGCCGACTTCTTTTTTGACGAGGGCGGCCGGCTGCTCTCGTCCTTCTTGGTGGATCCCTTCCTGGGAGTGGCTTTCGATGTAGACTTGGGGGTTTCCTTGCCGTCCCTTGAGCGGACGGGAAGCTTCTTGGGCGTGACTTTCTCGTCTGGAGTTTCGACGCCTCCGGAGCGCATCATATTCCGCGTAGTGACCATTGTGAAGTTTGAGAGTGAGAGAGGTTGATTTGCTTTCCCGCAGACGGGGTGGCGAATTAGGTTTCGAGTGGATCGCGCGAACTGAATTTGTATGAGATACCCCGCAGTATACAGATTAGCGTTTCGAATTTAGGCCCTGCGAAATAGTGCGATCGAATTGTCCGGCGATGCGTTGGTTGTGAGACGTTGGTGAATGAGAAGAACTACAAGGTGACGAGAAAAGAGAGGTGCAGTCGCGCTTTTTTTCTGAAGTGGGGATTGCCGTCGAGCAAACGTCATGTGATTGGCCGATTGGCTCAGACCCACTTCACTCATCACGAACCTCATTCGTGCTTGCTCCCAGCTTCACCTCTACACATTGAATGCGCTGCCTTGACTACAGAGCTCCCAGCCGAAATCAAACCATGAATTGACACTAAAGTCTGTCGCATGATGGTTTCGGGCATTTAGGTCTTGCAATCTCATTCTATCGCCCTCAGTCGGTCTGTCCAGTCCACCAGCCTCACCTCCTCGGCCCACTCAGCCCGACCCGATGGAGCACTAAGCAGACACTCATCCCATCACCCTCAAATCGGTCTCAGACATCATGTTCCGCCTCGCAACTCTTCCCGCCCGGCACGCGCGGCGTCTGACCGCCGCAACCCTCGCCGGTACTCCGTGGCCGTCTTCGTCCCCGTTGGCACCTGCCGCTGCCGCTGCCGCCGCCGCAGCGGGCAGGAGATCAGCCAGCAAGAAGCCCTTAAAACCAGTGCCCAAAGAGAGAGAGAACATGCGGGATATTGAAATACCCAGACGCTCATTCGCCAGTTTTAAGGCGCGACACAAGGAGAAGAAAATCCAACACACGACCCCGGAGAAGGCCTATCACATCTACAGCGAATACATAAAGGCTCTCAGCCGGCGGAGGAAACACCCGTACTGGGAAGAGCAGTTCATCTGGGGTAAATAAAGCCTTTTCCCCTTCTCGTCCCCGTCTTCGAGAGTCGGATGGCTTTTGTTTTGGGAACCCGCTTACAAGAAGAAAACCGAACACAGACACAAAAGCATCACCCGTCGCCGTCCACGACACGGCTGTTTTCGTCGGCACCTTTCCGGGCATGGTCGGCGCAGAGACGCATCTTTTCTTCCATCTCCTCAACACGGCCTCGGGCATGGGCTACGACGCCTCGGCCCTGTCCCTCGCCAGGTATCTGCTCCGCACCGAAGCCCAAAAGACGAGTTACTTCAGCTACAATGCCCCGCCCTGGAGCAAGATGCGGGAGCGCGTCGCCGCCCTCATCAAAGCCGGCCGCGATGCCAACGCCGTCGTCGTGGAGGGGCTGATCCACCTGAACCGACACACCAAGAACGACGACTACCTAGCCCTGGACGCCTTCAAAAGGGCCGCGAAAATCGCCCTGGACACGGCGCATTTCGACTGGTACGCGTCGTGCTACCAAGGCATGGGCGAGGCGCAGCTGCGGCTGGGTCTGAAGGAAGACGCCGCGAATTCGTTTGCAAAGATCATACCTCACGAAATAGATGTTGGGTACCTTCGCTTAGCCAAGCTGAAGCCTGAGCATCCCGAATACGTCGAATGGCTGACCAAGGCCGCCGCTATCGGCAACAAGGAAGCCATGGAGCTACTGGTGAATGAGCACATGAGGCGGAGTGAAAAGTTTGAGGAGGAGGCCAAGCCTAAAGAGGCGGAGACGGATCGGTTACACGCTTTGCAGTGGGCGAGGATGCTCCAGCATATCAGGCAAAATTAGAGGCAAGAATGTTTGTACATAGAACGTTGTATCACTAGACGTATTCCCCCCCCCCGGTGCCGCTGACGGCCACGTATTCTCCCATGCTTCGATCAGGCGTACTCCTGTCGATCTGTCCAGCCAGGCTGGAGGTAGCTCCAGTCGCGGTTGAATCTGAAGTCCGTCTGGTACTGTCCGTAGCGCACCAAATTCAGACCATCCAGCTTGGCACCGTCGTCAGTCTGCGCCCAGAGGCTGACCGCGATGGTGTTGCGGCCGCGGTTGTTGAGCACGCCCGGCGGCACGGGGAAGCGCGCCTGCGGGCCGATGTGCGGGACGTACTTGCCGTACTGGTAGCCGTTGATCCAGAACATGACGCGGGCTATCGTTCCCGCGGGGGCGGAGAACTCGATGCCGAGCGGTGCGTCGAGATCCGAGTCGATGTTGAGCGTGAATGTGGTGATGTAGAACTGGATACCCGCCTTGGAGAGTCCGTCGAGAGGGGACTTTGACGCCCAAGACGATCCAGTGGGGCGGAAACCCGGGAGATGCCAGCCGAGACGCTCCGGATGCAGACCTCCCTCGTTCATGGGCCCGCGAACGGGGTCGATGTTGGCTTCACCGCCGGCTGCGCCTGCGAGCCTCCACTGCTTGAAGCCCGTGGACGTGCGAGTGCTGCCGGGCTGGAGCTGTGCGCCAAGGATGCCGCGGGGGTTGTTGATGCCCTGTGCCGTGGAGGCCTGGTCGTGGCCGTGATAGTCGACGACGACGGTGAGAACGTTGTCTGCGTCGCGAAGGGCAGACCGCGGAAGCGCGAGCGTCTTATTCGTGGTGGTGGCCGACGCGGAACCGGCGTCTCCGCCAATGAACTGACCGTTCAGCCACGCCGACCAGCCGAATGCCAGTCCGCCCGAAGTAGTGATGTTGACAGAGGTCGCATTGGCGCCGTCAAAGTAGCCACGGTAAATCTTGGCACCGGCGTAAAAGCCGTAGTCGGAGCTGTAAAGCACGGGCAAAGTAATGGGGGCATACGGGCTGGGGGTTGTTGTCTTGTTGCAGACAACCCAGCGCGAGTCGTCGTAGTCTCGAGCCGCCTCGGGCAGCGCGTCGGCGGAGCGCCAATTCTGGAGCTCGGGCAAGGCGACAGCACGATCCTCGGCCCCGGGGATCTCCGCAGTGAATGAGCCGTACGGGGTCTTGGTCGCGGCGAGGCGCTTGCCGTTCCAGTCGATGGTCTTGATGGGCTCGTCGCCGACGTAGGTCTCGAGAGTCGTGGCGCGATCGCTGTCGCCAGAAATATGAAGAACACCGTGGGAGATGCTGGCGCTGCGGATGAGGTAGGGGCCGAGTACGAATAGCTGCTCATTGGGCTTGACTGTCGGGTTGGACGTGGTCGGCGGGGCCCAGAAGCGCCAGGCCGTTTTTTGTTCCAGTAGGTAGACGACAACGCCGCTGGAGAACTTGACGGCCGTAGAGCCGGCTACTTGCTTCCATGTGAAGGCTGTGTGGTCACCGTTTGTGGTCTCCGTCAGGTCGGTGTCGCCAAAGACTTCGAAGGTGAGGCCGGTCTCGTCCTTGAAGGCGAACTCTCCCGTCTGACCCTCTTGGAGGTAGAAGACAAGCACTTCTGTGTCAAAGACACCGTACGTGCCGATGTCTGCGGAGGCGTAGAGCAAGGTGTGCTTGCCGAAAGTGTAGTCGGACACGAGAATCTTGCTTTGGCGGCCATTGAGAATTACGCTTGGGACAGTGACTGGACCGGCTGTGGTGTTGAGCGTAACGTCAAATTGAATCGGGGTCATGGACTTGGTGCTGGCCTGCTGCACGACGGTGAAGCCGGCTTGGGTATCTGGGTTGCGGAGGACCCAGCTGAAGGCAGATGACGACGAGAGCTGGTAGCCGGTGCCGTTGCCAATCATTTCGACATGAAGCAATCCGTCCGAGATTCTGGTAAAAAGACCGATGAGCTTCGTCTGGTACAGCTTGGTCCACTGCTCGCGAGTCTCTCGGAGAGGAGCGCTGCTTGATGTTAGCTCTGCCGTGATGCCGAAAGACGCAGGCAGTTCCTCACCTGTAGTCGTAACTGGTGTAAACTTGCGGCGCCGCAGCTGTCCATTGTTAGTCTGCCTCTTGCAAGAACTTTGGACTCCACTCACAATGTCCCCAATTTGTTCCTCCGTAAGCCATGTAGATGCTAAGGAGAGTGACCCGCTGTCCGATGTTGTTCTTATAGTAGACATCCGCGAAAGCCGGATCGTGCTCAGAAGCACACTGGGATGTGTCAGCAGGTCTTTCTTATTCTGTCCGTCTCCCACGCACCTCGTCATAGAACGTCTGGCTTCCCCAGTTGGAAAACCATCCTCCTTCAAACTCAGCCAGGTAGCTCGGTTGCGTGTACGAGTAGTTCTGGAACCACTGGAAGTACGTCCTGACAACATTGAAGCCGACCGTCGGATCCGTGCAGGATAGGGCGCCGGGGTAGCTGTCAAGGCCGTAAACGTCGATGGCGCCTCCGACATTGTTGTAATCCGTCGACCAGGAACGCGAGCGCATGCCCTTTTCGTTGTGGGTCAGGGGCACGACAACGCCGGCGTCTTTGAATGCTTTCTTCAGTTGCTCCATGTAGACGACGGAGGTGTGGTTCGCTTGGTAAACGGTCTCTTGGTATTCGTTTTCGACTTGGTTGAGGATCACAGGCTATTGAGCGTACGCAAGTCAGCGTCGCACTCCTCGACTGCGCTCTTGCGAAACATACTCCGCCGTTGGTGATTTGGTTTGCGGCAATGATCTTGCCAACTTCCGTAATAAAAGGCAGCCAACCGTTGTAGTACCTCTCGTCAGAGGTTCTGAGCTTGCCGAAGCGGCCATCAGAGCCCCAAAGGGCAAGGCCGCCGCCATTGGTCTCGGCCTGCCAGTCTTAGCACAGGTATTTGAGGTCGACGACGGGAGGCACTTCGTACATTGCAGTATGGGCCTGCTCTTGCGATCACGTACAGCCCGGCTTCCTTGCAATAGTCGAACAAGCGCTGGATGTTCTTGCCAGCGGTCTCGAAGTCGAATACGCCCTCGGAGGCAGAGTGGTAAGACCAGAAGAAGTAGATGCTCGGAGGATGTCAGCGGAATGGAGTTCTGAGACGTCAGACGGCCCTACCTCACGGTATTGAAACCATTGGCCTTGAGCTTTTGTAGGACATCCTGGCGAATCTCAGAAAACGTCTTCGGGCGTGAGAGGCTGACTTACAGGCCACAACTCGGGAACCGGCAGTCTCTGGTAATGAAACTCGGCAGAGCTGTGATCATGTTCAGCAGTCAATCCGATTATGCGGCGATGTGGTGGACTGACTAGATGTAGACCCTGGTGTTATTGACCGAAAGGCTGTACTTGTCCCAAGTCACCGCATCGGTGAGGCCATTGTCAGTCGCAACAGCTCCGGAAACGAGCAGCCAGATCAAGGGCGTTATAACCCGAAAGAAACGCATCTTCAGCAGCGCTTATGCGAACGTTTGCCTTGGCTCGTCTCGGCGGGAGAGAGACGAATGGCGGTGTATGGAGCTCGTTCGCGAATGAAACGCCAGATCAAGCATCTTAAAAGAGCCTCACATCGATCGCGAACACACAACTTCTCATTACGCACAATCGCGGAAATTGTGACCGAGCGCGACACCACCAGAGCTTCCTCTCCACTGCGTCGGCTGTCCGTCATTCCAGCAATCAGTTCATGGTTATTTACTTCATCTGCGGGGTATCCCAGTTCATCGCCATATTGCCGCACGCGCCGGAGGCAGCAAAACAGGGCGCAATTCTTCCGCCTGGCTTTGCGGGGCTAGTCAATTGTCGCAAGCGGCAAATGAGACGATGCAAGGTCGAGCTGCCGTATTTGGGGAAGAGTCAATTGGGTCTCGGCGTTATGCCTGCCGAAGAAGTGTTGTTGCTGCCAAATTGCGGGGTTTAACCTGTGATCATCTGGAGATCAGAGGAGCGACCCGAGTGTTCAGTCTCTCCTGGACTCCGACACATGCGTGCCTGTCAGATTGCGGCAAAATGACGACGACACAAGCTTTGCTTCGGAGAAATAGCCGATGCCAGCTGGCCGTCCCCGATGCAAGTCCGTGAGATGCTTTGGTCCAGATGACGTTCCTTCGTCGATAACGAACTGCGGTGCAGATCTTCTAGGTAGAAAGACTGCAGAATCAACTTCCCATTGTCAATGTCTTCAATTTCGCAAAATCATGGTAATCACCGGGTCAATGGCTGAGGTGCGATTCGGTGAACCCCGTCGATCGTGCGCTTTCGACAGAAACGCATCCTGGATCCCTTATCACCACACGCTCTGGACTTCGAACGGCTCGCCCAACATCAGCGGCAACATCCTCGACGACGTACGACATCGCGACCCGTGATCGAATTCCGCCTGTCTCATCCTATCGCTCTCGATAGAGAAATCGCGGACCCACGCCATCCTCCTACGCCGGATAACGACAAGTCAACTGCGCAAACTGGTCAAATGGACAATCGTCTCGTGCGCGCTTGAGACGAGACGGGGCCAGAGACAACACTTGCTGGTTCAGTCCCGTCCGTCCAGCGGGTTATCGGCTTCGTCGAAGAGACCCAGAAATGAGATTCAAAAGCAAGAAAATCGTCGGAGCCAAAATCATCCATTTGTTTCGTCGCAGCTCCATGTCTCTCGAGGAGGCGCCCTCCGTTCGTCCAGAATTGGGTTGCCATTGGCGAAGCAATTGTTGGTGCAGGGCAGAAGAGAAAGGTATGCTGAGTCTCACGAAGTGCCTGAAAGGGAGATTACTGAGAATAACACCTCCTTTATGCGTAGTGTCAAAAACGTCGGGTCCATCGCAGAAGACGACGGTGCTGGTGGAGCGTCGCTTCCACAGCCTCCTGCGACAGCGAAACGATTCTCGTATTGTGGAATTCGCGTGCGACCAATTGCCAAGGAACATGCTCAAGATTCCGTCATCGTCAAGTCGCGAGAATCTCCGCGTTGAATCTTTGCAGACACTGACATAGATCACCTGTTCGCGAGCATCGCCGACAGCATGGCGATGCCGTCTTCGAACTCGGCACAAACTGAATCCTTGTCCACAGCAGTCGGGCAATTGGTTTTCCCTGGTCGCTCACACTTCCAAAGTCAAAGTCGGCGACGAGCTGTCGACGATCCCGGCCACCCACGTTCCCTAGAAACCTGGTTGACTTTGTTGGTGAGTCGATAGTGCCAAAGCTTCGACAACCCCTGAGAATGGTTGCATTTGGCACCAGCGAATCCTACCAACAGTTGCTGGCAATCTAGCAGAAACTTGGGCGGAATACCTTCTTCGGGCAGGGGTTGGACGCGCCGTCGGACGTGGCCAGGGTAGGCGAAATACAAAGGCAAGGCAAACGCAACAAAAAGGGTGCATGAACCCCCTTTTTCGAGCGGTGATGGCACTTGGCAGGCTGCTCCTCTCATCAAATCTTAGCACCAAGAAACAGTTGATTTGATGAATTGTCTTCACCCCGGATTCCCAAGCAGACCCTGGGAAGCGGCGCGGGAATCGGAGAATATCCTTCGACACCCATGCAGTAATCGTACATCAACAGTAAAGCAGGCGACGGGTGAAGTCGGCAACGTCCCATGCACCCTCGTGCAAGTGCGACGTCGGCCTTCAAGGCGATTAGCGTTATCGAGACCTCGACCACGCTTCGTTGACCGAGAGCGGGCGCCGCCGGTGAGGCGCCGACTCCAAGGACTTAGCCAGGCTAAGCGGCCAGGGCGCTCTGCTCGGGAGCATATACTGCCGTGGCAGAACTGAATGGACGATGAAGCTCGTGGCCGACGAGCCAGTGGTGGCCACTACCGTGCGATGGCTGAGCAGCCTAACGTCCCGACGCTGGCGGACCAACTGTGGCTGGCGCTTCGAGGCCACCGTGAGGATCTACTCGACGGCTCTGCAGGTCACCGCGTGCGATGGCGGGATGAGGTGTCCATCAACTGTCTTCACGATCAAGCGACACGCAGTCCCGGACGTCGGATTGACGACGGCTGCACGGGTGACATCGTGACGGACGTCTATTAGCAGCCGGGAGGGAATGTCGAGGCATAACTGTAAAAGCCAACTCATCCCGTCTCGACTCTGTACAGGTCAAAGTCTCTTAGTGAGGAGTCAGAAGCTACGGAGCAGGCTTAATCGTCTTGTGGCGGCCCCTAGAAGCCAAGGTGCTTTGAGACCACGTTCCGTTCATTGGAGTTAGCAGAAACAGTTGTAGGTCGCGAAACATGGAGGAGAAAGGGAACGAAACGAAATAAAACGCCAAATGCCCAACAAAAGGCAAGCGTTCCACGTGTCGCGCGCGCGTTGCTTGCCATCGTGTCGTTTCAGTTGTTCCCGAAAGGAGAAGACAATAGTGACATTGAGTGTTGACAAGCAACGTGAGGTTGCAACGCTCGACCGTTCTGAGCGCAGAGTGGCCATCGAGCTAGCCACGCTTTTCAGAGCGTCGACTAAGACGAAACTTTGGCGAAGGAGCGCCGAGCGTTTCTTCCCGTTCCAATTTTGGCAACAAGCGGACCACGGCGATGACAAGACAACTGTCGCCAGAAGATGGAGAAGCAGGCGAAGCGCAGTTCATTCTCGTTTCAAATCCGTCAAACATGTGCGCAAACTGGCACATTGCGCATGGAGCTGGCGGAAGCGGTTCGCGGGCGGCGATAGAAGTGCCATCTGCACCGAGGTTTTGTCTTTACAGTGGGTGCTATCCTGGCGGGGATATCCTGTTCAGCCAGCAAAATAAGAATAATAATAAGACCGAGTCATTAATGGCAAAGTCAGTCTGGATTTGACTGCTGGTCTTCCCATGGCCAAAGACCGAACCGTTCTCTGGTTCGTGCAGGTGGGAGATGCCCTCTTCTGACAGCGGCATTTCCAAGCAAGATCCCAGAGAGCGGGCCGCGAATGGGAAGCGATGGGAAAGGCTCAGTTCGGACGTGAGGAGCAGCAGTTCTGGCCGAATTTCTCCTCTGGCCTTCTCATTGCTGCGACAACGTCAGAACTCTGGGTCAAACTCCGCAATCTGTGGGATCTGAGATAGTGTATGACTCTCCTTTCCACTTCCCCTCTCTTCAATCTTGACGGGAAATGGGCAGAAAAAGACTCAAACTGACAAAGCA
Source organism: Colletotrichum euphorbiae (assembly GCA_037178605.1). Taxonomy (NCBI): domain Eukaryota; kingdom Fungi; phylum Ascomycota; class Sordariomycetes; order Glomerellales; family Glomerellaceae; genus Colletotrichum; species Colletotrichum euphorbiae. The sequence continues at coordinate 30,558 of JAXCEF010000205.1, forward strand.
ACGCGCATCGTGCAGATGCGGATGGCCACCCCACAGATAGTGCATCAGCGTGAGCCCTAAACGCAGGAACAGGCACGCCTTTGGGCCCGGCATTCTTCGTCCGATGGAGATGTAACGAATGAAAAGCGACGGATTTGCTCGATCCATGGGCCGCGGAAGGGCGAGAAGTCGCCTCAGCATCGCATCGCAGCGCATCAGACTGGGGTGCTGGGTGCTTGGTCAGGTACCTGGTACGTGCCCTTTTGATTCTGTAAGACGTCGCGTCGGGTTTCCATATGGCGAATGGCGAATGGCGATAGCAGCCCATCTAGAATGGCTTTACGTACGGACGTATGTACTTTGTAATATAAAGACATCGCATGCATCTGCGTCTAGTGTAAGCCAAATGCCGCAGTTCCGACCCTCCATCGCGACGGAGACCCTTATTCGCGACTTGTCGTGGGCAAAATCAGGAACAAGTCTTGTAATCAGAGACTCGCCCATTCCAGCCACGCTGATGAGTGGCCACCAGACCCCAGACCAGGCTTGTCTCAGCTTTATTCCATCTACCCAGAGATTTTCAGAGATGACGAGCAGCGGGGGAGGCGTGAAGCGGCGTCTCTGATTGGGAAATGAGGGAGAAAAAGGAAGCAGGAATAGAACATGTGGAAATTTGCCGCATCGCCCCCGAGGTATCTGCTGGCGGACGATGAGGGACCGGGCGGTTGGGAACCGATCTAGGAAGAGCGAGTGGTTGATGGGAGAGAGCCAAGTCACGGCTAGATGAATCTCCGATCCATCCCTTTCGTCATTGGGGCCGATTCTTCCTTGGCGTTGGAGTTCCAGCCTCTGGCCGTGGAGCTAATTCCCGCAAGCCCCCATCAAAGAGCATCAGCCTATCGGGCCTTGATGGTGGTGCTCTCTCGTGTCGTTGGGTTGCTGAACTTGCTGGCAGCCGTGTGCCTTGTCGGAGGCTCGCGGTGCCCTGTCTTGCCCTGCCCTGCCCTGTTGGCGGCCCTGTCTTCGCTAAACCAAGTCTTTGAGAGGCGGAGTGAATCAGGGACAGACAGGGCTGTGTCGTGGGAAGTGTGGCTCTGTGGATAGACCCGACAGAGACACGGAGACAACAGACTGGAATTTGGGGTGGAGGAGCGGTTGTCGCTGATCCAGATCAGGACGATGGCACAGCCAGCGAGATTTGTGGTGGAAAGACGGAGATGAGAAGTTGGCAAATCAAGACAGCGTGATGGTAACAGAAGAGCAGTGTAATTGTGTCTTGGCGAAAGTTTTTCCTCTTGTCCTTCGTGAACCTGGCAAGTTAGGAAAGAAGCTGGAAGGCGAATGGGAGCTGGGGCCCCCGGCTGGTGGAGGCTGGCGGAGGGGTGAGCGGGAAAGAAGACCGTTGGAAGGGCCTTCCCGGTAAGGGGCAAGGTAAGGCACCTAGGTAGGTACCTGAGGTGAGGTATCGCGAGAGAGGCACGTGCCTTGGGTAAGGTGTTGCAGCATCTGCCATTGTTTCAAGCCCTTCCATGGCCCTTTCATCAGAGCTTCCTTGCCTCTTTCGCAGACTGCCTTCTCCTGTTGTTCTTCGCTGAGGGTTCCGCGGTGGCTTTAGGGGCATAAATCCCACAGAACCGACAAACTCAGCGTCGCAGAACCTCACCTAGGGAGAAGGCTGGAAACAGAAGGGGCAGGTACAACATAGTCCCTGAATATTTGTAACAGTTGGACATCCCCACTGCCCCAGTATTTGCCTGATCGAGCTGTCCTGATGAGATTTTGTTAGTATCTTACCCTAGCTAACCCTTGAACACCAGCAGGGGCAAAGTCAAACGCTAACAAACACCCCAGGGGTATATTGTACATCGTCTGGGCTGGGGTGCAAGGGGACGGGAACGCAGAATCTTGCCTTTCATCTGGGATCGATTCATTCTGGTGCTGCTCTGGCGTCATCCCGCTGCATCTCTGTCCACCAGGCTTCCCCAGCACGCAGCACCACGCAGCAAGGTAGACCACGAGAATATGACAGGAGTCACAGGGACAATATGCACATGAGACATTTTTTACGTTTGCATTTGAAGTTGCGTTTTATCGCAATACCGACGGCCAACCTGCGGTTTGGATCCCTCGAGAATTAGGGCACTTTTTTCCAGTGCTTTGAATGGCTGGCGTACGGCAAAGCAAGGGACGGGAAGTGGAAGTACGTTAGGTCCAGGTACCTGATTGAGGAAAGGAAGATGCCTGTCACATTCATTAATTGCACCTTCCTTGACCTCGCTTGTGGAAGGCGCGCGCCTCCGTCCTGCCGTTTGGCCTTGCTGCATGCGTAAAAAGTAGACTTTCATGTCATGAGGTACCTTAGGTAACTAGCAAGATTTATCATATTCGATAACGAGAAAAAACTCTGCTCGATAGATCAGCTTCCTTGTCTCCCGTTAAGTCGCTGTTCAATCACAGCCTTCCTGTCCAAGCCTTTTTTTTCTTCCTTTTTTCTACCTTTACAAAAAAAGTTATATGGTCCCGTTATGCGACATGGGCCCCCGGAAAATCTCTCCTTCTCCCCTGGATGCCATCTTTTGACACCTGCGCAATGCTGGACCGCTCTCTTGGCTGCTTGGGGGCCGAGTCATTCTCCGGCCTTGCTCGGCGTCCACGGATCCGTGTCGTATTCGCTGGATATCCGTTCAGGTCTTCGCCAGAGTTGTCAATAGTCGAAAGCCAGGAGGCAAGGGGCCTCAGCAGCCATCGACATCAACATCCCAAATTGAGCCGGAGCATTGCCCTTCTACCTGCACGTTCTGCATAGCAAGCTTGGCTCAACTAAGAGCAACAACTATCCAAATGCATCCAATGTTTATCTGACCGTCCGCTTCAACCTTATGCACTCGACGCCCCGAGCGCACCCGGGGAAGCGGCACAAAAAACCCTCTGTTATGCGCGCCTGCGAACTTCCCCTCTGCAGAACATGGTCCACCCATGCGTCCACCTTCTGACGCCCTCTTCCTCACGCCTACAGAGTACAGGCTACGGCAGACGAAGACGCACCTCTCCACCCGAGGAACCGCAGCCGCCTCGTGGAGAAAGCGCCGCCGGGCACGGAGGCGGGAGGAGGGAACACCCCCTTTCGAAACTCGAGAGCACTAGCTCGCCTCCGGTTTTTTTTATTTCGGCACACCAATTGCCATGGAAACAAGTGAATGACGCCGAAATTCCTGCCAGAGTCCACTGGTGTTTGTCCATAGACGGCGATTCAGCAGTCAACCCACGAGATTGTCTCGCCCGAAGCCTCCGACCTGTCTTGAGGCCATCGTCGACTGCGCGTGGCAGCAGAGGAGAGTGTCAGGTTGTCTTGAACCTCTGTTGGCGACCAACAGACAGGGATCCGCGTCCTGTCTCACACAAAAACAACAGTATGCGAGAGGGACACCACCCATCTCATCGCTAGTGCCGTCGATCGCCAACCTCTCTTGGGTTAAAAGGACAGAGCCCGGAGAGGCACGGCGAGCGGCACGGTATTCTTGGCTGAGACGCCAGAACGGGTGACGGACAATTGATGGATCGCCCGTCTGATTCATGGAAGCAAGGGAACACTCACAATGAGCAACATCAAAGAGAGCCGGAAATTGTGTCTGCGCACCCCTCACATAGGATGCAACAACAGCATCTCCAAGTCCAGCCTTACCCTGCGCCAACTAGTGTCCTCCCTCGACACGTCGCTGCAACCATGCCCAAAACGACACAAAGTAAACAACCCAGAATGGTCCAGAGCCTCACTTCCAGCGAGTCTGCGGACGCTCGGGGGGACTCTCTTGCTTGACGCCCGTCATCTTACCTCCGCATCGTCAAAAAGGCCATGGCGAGGACCGCTTGACGCGGAAATGTCACCGGATTTTACGTGGATGCACCTGGTCGCGCGTCAGCAAGAGTAGAAACGTCGAAACTGAGGGAGACGAATATTACGTCCGTGCTAATCAACAAACCAGACCAGGGATAGCCACGCCAGAACGCGCACACTTCCAACTTTGGTCTCATTTCGGACGGCGACCTATATCAGACAATTAGCAGAGAGATGAGCCATCAGTGTGGCAATTTGTCTATTGTCCGCTGTTTCTTTTTCTGATTCCTCTTGTGGCTGGCGATACCCCTCGGTGCTTTTCCCGAGAAGTCAACGGCAGGATGATGGATGATCCCCCTCCCTTTGCTCACGCCATGTCTCTAGGCTTCTTTTTTATTTCTCGATGTTTTGTATGGCGCTTGTGGCTTCGTCCTCGTCTAATCTGGGCGGCGCAACCAATCGCTTTCCCCAGCCCTACTGTCAGCTCTCGTCTCATCGCCGGCTCATGCTACTGCCGTAGGTCGCCACCTAGTGTCCTCAGAGACTGTCGACACAAACTACTATTCAGAAGCCACGAGGAGGACGTGACCATGCGCGACGTCGCGGCACCATCGAATCAACGTGGTCAATTGGAAAGTCGACTTAGATTGCCACAGGCACACGACAGCTTGCAGCCTCTCGCGTGTGTTCCCTATGTCGGGTCCTACAGGCACAAGGAAGGAAGGACGAGGTCGAGGTCAGAGAGCACGTAGCCATCGTATCGTCCGGTCATCATGCAATTCTTCCCAATGGCTCTGTGCACTGGCAGAAGCATATCATCAGCAGCGGCAGTGGCAGCGGCATCACTGGATGGGACGACAGAGCCCTGCATTTTGCCCTTTTGATCCTGCTTTGTCGGTATCCCGTCCACACCATACCAGCGGCCACGGCACTTCGTCCATGACATGCACGCAAGACAACGCACGGCAAAGCGTCAGCAGCACATCAAAGATCCCGAATCATCTCGTCACCGGGCCTCAGTCTCCTGCCGCCGCGGACTCCCAGTCCTGGTCCCAAGTCGCAGTCCCTGGTCAGGAAATCCAACCAGGCCCGACTCTGTCCCAGGAGCACACACCCCCCGGCACGGACAAGGGTAGCTGCCAGTGTTTCGTTCCAAGCATCCCACCACGGCATCCCTTCACCATCCTTGTCGTTGCCGTCCTTTCATCCACTCGTCTCACACTGCCCCTTGGAACCAAGGTCCTCTTGGGTCCAGAGAATCTCCAGTCCACCGGCCGGCCGAGGCGTGTGCGTAAGGTACAGACCACAGAGTACCTGCGCTACGAATAAACTCGCTCGGTCTGCCGTTTGCCCACGCGACGCTGGACCTTCGAGTCCCAGCTCCTCCTCCGCTTCGACAGGGAACACCATCTACCCCCAACCCAAGCACCGCACACACAAAAACGCGTCCACGACCGCCTGCCATACTTTATTCGTTTGGTTCCCAGGTTTCGTTCTTCGTCCCCTCTACTTACACCTACGCCTCTTCCCACAGCCCCCATTCCATTCGTTTTCACCAACTACTATTCTCTCGTTATACATTAACTCGGGTCTTCACTTCACCTAACCCCATCGACAACCCGGCTTACCAGCAGCCTAGACCAAAAGTATCACAACCTCCCAAGTCTAGTCCAAGAGCCTTGCTGCCCATTGCCTGGCATCTCATTCGTCACAGCCACGACCCCAGTTTTATATATTCATCCTGTCGAGAGAGTTTCTATACGGAGCTCTCTTACAGATCGATTGCCACCAGTGCCCATGTACACGGCTGGTCAACCGCGTCTTCCATATATCTCGTTTTCCCACAAACGCCTATTCGGGACCCTCTCGTCAACTCGTCGCTCACATCCGTCGACGTCCCGTGAACGCCTCGAGTCTCTGGGGCCCTGTCCTCATCGAACAAGGTAGCCAAAACAACCTGCTATTGAAAAGGCATTTTTACGATTCAAGCTGCCGGCCGGTCTGTGGTCTCGTCGACGATCACGGCTCGGGCAGGCTACTCAGCGTTAGGATATCAACGGCGTTGAGCAAACAAATCTGGTCCACTTCGGTCTCCGGCAGACCGCCTTTAAGCAATCTCGTCTCCCGTTTGGCGTCTGCCTACTTCGGGCACCCCGTCCCAACCGTCTTCCTCATTTGGAACGTGGAGGATATCCAGCAAAGCACCACCGCTTCGATTACGTCTCGTTCTTGGCTTTGACAGCCTCAGATTCAGCCATGGGTTTACATAGCGCCCTTCCCATCGTGGCGGGCGCACTCGCGCTGATTGCTACTATCACGATTGTCGTCATCCATGTCGTTCTCGCAGCCCACATCACCCAGGGCTCGCCTGCTAGGACATCGTCAATCTTGTCATCGATCTCGGAAAGCATTCTTCTGGCGGTTATAGGATGGATGTTATCGGCGAACCTGATTTCCAGGTTCCGGAATTCGTCGAAGCGGTTCATCAGCGCCATGTTTGGTGTGAGCGTCCTGACATGTACTCTGGCCACTGCGGCGTCGGTTGCCGCGATGATCTGCCTGGGCAATGCCACCAGGAACTTGTCAGATTCCATTCTCGGCGCGAAACAGACGAGTTTCCTCATCGCCTCATCTGTCGCGCTCGGCCTTTGCTTCGCTTGCCAGCTCATCTTTATTGTTATTCACTTCGTTCTGGCTCGTCTTTCTGCCCGGGAGCAGGCAGACGCTTACAACACCGATGAGGAGTCGAGGAGATCGCCCAACTTCCACGTCAAGTCGGTCAAGTCGGTTCCTTACAGCCGCACTTCGCCCAGATACGAGAGCAGAAGCCGATCAATGTCTATGGGGTCCCAAACCCCGCCCCAGTCTAGCAGTGGCCGCTCCGCCACCGAGACCTTGAGCTCCATCCGGTCTTCTCTGTCGAACGTCGTTCGCCCCATTTCTTCGAGAACGCGCCTGCTCCCGTTGAGAGAGAAGCGCAGAGCCGAGTCAATCGACTCAAACCATTACCGGACCCGGTCCCGGTCCAGCAGCGTCAACGAGGACTCGTCCTTCGACTCATGGGATACCTCATCAGTTGACATGCAGAACCGCATGACCGTACTAGGCACATCCTCTCCCGTCCCCTGCCGCTTCCTGGAGACGATCCCTGCCAGTCCCACCACCAGCCGTAGCCCGAGTCCCGGCACGCCACTCGACTTGGACTTGGAGCCTCCTCGCGCGCGCCGCAGGAGTCGCAGCTACAGCCCCGTCGGAGACCTTGGTCGCCCTGAGCCGACGTTCACCATGCAGTCGTCGGCCAGCGATGGAGAGCTCCGACGACCTGAGCCCGCATTCACAATGCAGGGCTCAGCCAGTGAATCTCATATTCACCCTCTATTCCGGTCTGACTCCCCAGACCCCCCGCCCACGGTGACGCCTGGAACTATGGTGGTGGCTGCGCCCGATGCCGGTCGTATTATCTCGGACAGACTCAGCGTTCGCCGCATGAGAAGCGGTAGCCTGCCCTCCGGCCCCAGTGCGCTTAGTCGTACCAGCAGTATCGAGAACTTCTTTCCCAACGGCGCTCCTGTGAAGGAGGAGAAGGAAGAGCTCGAGTCACCGCAAGAGGAAGAAGAAGATCCCGCCGAACGACAGATGACGCCCCCGATCCCAGAGTGGATCCTGACCGCCGGAGCCCGCACGAGCTTGAACGGGTACCAAAGCCGGAAGCTCCGGATCGAAGACGGACTCGTCAAGCAGGAGCAGTCATGATGATGATGGATAGGTGGCCTTGGCCACACGAGCAACAGCGTGTGCCTCCGCCCAAAAAAGATTAAAAGCGAAACGGGGGAAACCCCTGACCCGGCGTGGTCCTCATGAATGTGTAATTCCTATTCTGTCGTCGGCGACAACAAGGAGTATAACTCGGGCGGTGATACCATATTTGAGGGTTTATTTTCTTTATTCCAGCGTGGCGTTGTCCAGGGAGGTAAGGTGCAAAAAGCAGAGTCCGGCCGCCACGAGAAGCCGTTGATCAGCTAGAACAGCCACAGTAGCTTCAACAATTGACGAGTCAAACGAATGTGTGCGAGTGCCCCAGTGAACATGGAATGCATCAAAGACGACAGAAAAGATCGCTCCGTCCCGACTAACTCAAGGGAGCTACCTTATGGACGACGCCGGCTGCCAGAAGTGGGAGGCCGGACCCGATCTCGGATCATAGATGACCCCGATGCGCTATCTTCGGCGCCGATTGGCGCAGGTGGGGAAGGGCACAGGCACATTCTTAGCTTAGCAACACCTCATCGCACCATCATGGCGTTCTTGCTTGCAGCTTGCAAGGCGTGGATGGGAAAGGCCATCTCGGATTGCAGATAGCCTGAAAGCGAAACGGTCTTGAATAATCCATGAACACCAGTATCGAGGAAATTCACCTTACAGATCTCGTCGCAAGAGTTTCGTCGGGGTTCAGGAGGGAGCCAGTACATGAGCCGGTGTAACACCCCGCTTTCTGTGGCTGTCAGTCAAAACAATGATGCAGGCGGGCTTGCGATAAACTGATGAATTGAACGAATAATGTGAGGCGCAATTCTGAGCAAAACAGCTACGGAATGCGATTTCATCCAATAGTTCCAACGCCGTCCCTGGCTCTCCAGATGGGCCTCACCCCTCATCCGACCCCTCGCCTCACGTTCAGTTGCCTGGTCTCACCTGCCTGAAGACGCCAGACTGTTGCTACCTGCACCGCCACTCGTACCACAAGCAGAAAAAAAAAGTTAATGGTCCTGCCTTTCCAAGAGAGCCTAGCTTGCCAATAAGGTAAAATAGACTGAGCCTCTGAGGGGAGAATTTTGTGACTGCTCGGTAATAGTGGGGAAGGAGCGGAACCGACCTACCTGACCTCAAAGCAAAGCAAAGCAAAGCAGAGCACTGGAGCAAAGAAAACAGCCATTGGAGGTGCCTTGGCCAACCAACCGCCCGCCTCCTGCCCCCAACGAGCGGCAACCAAACACGGACTTCAGGTCACCACTTACCTTCGTCATCTCCATCAATTCGGTACCCATACCTTGACCTGCGCACAACAAACTCTTTGGGTGACGGATATCCCATCTCTCACCTCCAGTTTCGCGCGCATCGCAATAGTCTGCTCTTCGCTACACCGTCAGCCATCTCCCGTCTCTCCTAAACCCCTCTGTTACTTTCCTCGGTCATCGCAGCCTTTCTGCTGCTTTGAAGCTAGTCAAGATGAAGGTCACATTCAAGGTACGCAGCTCTGCACCTCCGCTCGGAGTGCCATGTTCGTTCGCATTGCTCTTTTCTTTTGCGGGCAACAAACCTCGAGCTTCCGCTGACGGTCTTTCTCTTTTCCAGGACTTGAAGCAACAAAAGTTTACGCTCGATGTTGAGCCCACCGATCTTGTGCGTGCCCCCCACTTCGCCTCCCGAGACGCTCTGCGACTGCCTTGCGATGTCGAAGTCGGTGCTGACAAGATACATAGGTCTCTGCTGTAAAGCAGAAGATTGCCGGTGAGAAGGGATGGGATCCCAAGGACCAGAAGCTTATCTACTCTGGTGGGTACTGTTGCGCAGGCACGCTGCGATATTTCGGCTGATTGGGTTTTAGGCAAGATTCTGAAGGACGATGACACTGTCGAGTCCTACAAGATTGAGGAGAAGGGTTTCGTCGTGTGCATGGTGAACAAGGTCGGTAGCCTGCAGTTCTGCCCCGCCTACTGTAATACTGACGATTCCACAGCCCAAGGCACCTAAGCCTGCTCCCGCCGAGTCTTCTTCCGCTGTCCCCGCGACTCCGGCCCAGCCCGTTGCCGCAACCCCGGCCGCCCCTGCCGCTCCCGCTGCTCAGGCTGCTGCTCCCGCCGCGGTCCCCTCTACGCCGACTCCTGCTGCTCGCAACACCGGCGGCGAGGGCGGCAACACTGACCCCTCGATGGCTATGGGTGCTCAGCGCCAGGAGGTGATTGCGAATATGGAGGCCATGGGCTTTGAGCGCAGTCAGATCGACGCTGCTATGCGTGCTGCATTTTACAACCCCGACCGCGCTGTCGAATACCTGCTGAACGTAAGGATGGACCTTCCAACAGCTGGCTCGGGCACTGACTGACCTTCGATAGGGCATCCCCGACAACGTTCAGGAAGAGCAGCAGCAGCGCCAGACGGCGGCTGCTGCTGCTCCGGCGGCTGAGCCTGCTGCAGGTGTCGGCGCCGGAGCTGGAGCTGGTGGTGACGAGGGGGGTGTCAACCTGTTTGACCTCGCTGCCCAGCGTGGTGGTGGGGGGAGCGGTGGTGGTGCCGCTCGCGGTGCCAACCCCCAAGCTGCTGCTGCTGCCGCCGCGGCCGCCGCTCAAGGCGGGTTCGGCAACCTCGATTTTCTGAGAAATAACGCACAGTTCCAGCAGCTGCGCCAGGTTGTTCAGCAACAACCCCAGATGTTGGAGCCTATCCTTCAGCAGCTCGGTGCCGGCAACCCCCAACTCGCGCAGCTGATCGCCAACAACCCCGACCAATTCCTGCAGCTTTTGGGCGAGGAGGTCGACGACGACGTCCCTCTGCCTCCTGGCGCGCAAGCCATCGCCGTCACCGAGGAGGAGCGTGATGCCATTGAGCGGGTACGTCCTTCATTTGCTTGCCCCAGCGCAATTAATAACTTACGCTATCTAGTTATGCCGTCTCGGCTTCGATCGCGACGCTGCTATCCAGGCCTACTTTGCCTGCGACAAGAACGAGGAGCTCGCCGCAAACTTTTTGTTTGACCAGCCCGACGACGACGACCCTCCCGCGAACTAAGCCGATTTGAAACGACTGCATAATGAACCCATTCTACGACAGACACGCAAGGCTCAGAAATTACCGGACGGTGTTGGCTTTGGCAACAAAGACGAAGGAGAGAAACTTTAGGATACCTTTCCGGGAGCGCGAAAGGTTCTCGAGGGCAAGGGCAACAGGGCGCACATCTTTCTCAGCGGAGGTAGGAGGATATTTTCCTCGAAAAAAGCTGGCCTGGAGATGGCCAGAGAGTGTTAATATGCGGGGATCGAGTTGATGCATATGGAATCCACAGTTTCAACTTTGCTTGCTTCATCTCTTGACCAGACGTGCTCTTGTCCTGGCTGTGAAGAGAGCGTGGCATTGTCCCAGGTAGCCAGGCCAGCCAGTACCATGTATTTCAAATTCTCACGTGCCAATTGTGTTTCTACGGGTGTCTGTTGCTGTCGTCTGTGACGTTTCCGCTGACACCATGATCCTGCCAATGATGTTCGAAGTCCCCAAGTACGTCCCTGCGAGGCCAGTTGATTTAGGCTTAGTACGTACTGTTGTCTGAACGGCCTCATAGACAGAGTATAGATACGCAGCTATTTCCAACATCCTCTCCGAATCTCTTTCTTTTGTTCTCTATACTTACTTACCTGCTTGAATGGCCAGGAGATCAAGAGTACCGGGCCATGGTGCTGGGGGGCCTGCATCGCACGTCGCGGCCGTGCCCCTCGCCGTATGGTGCTCCCTGCGAGGCTGTACAGGACATTTTTTTTTTTCGCTCTCTCACCCAACATCTTTCTTCATGGTAGTTGTCGCTCCGTGCGGCGGTACGAAGAAGAGGAGTCTCTGCGGTTGGTCGGTCTGCTTGCGTAGAACGCGGCAGTAGAAGAAACGCAGTCCCTTTCTGTTAGTAACGTGTAAGTATGCCTTTTCTCATCTCGAACTTGTCACGAACAACGCTATGAACAGTTTAATGATTGTGTGTCTGTGCCCGAATCTCTTCTACCAACGTGTCTTTGGGTGAAATGAGCTTTCCTGACGTAGCCCTCGCTTCTGCAAACACAATACCAACGCCGCCCGATGCAAGTAGCTCCCGAGGAACCGTGTCGTTCTCGTGGAGTCATAATAGGGGTATCTGTCCTGTAAGCCGCCCGTGTCCCCCACCTCCACCTGCGTCCCGGAATCCAAGCCTGCGCAGACCCATCCTTCATCTGATGATCTCTCCGCGCATGTTGTACTCCACAGCCTTCTTCTTCGCCCTGCCCGCGCCCCTCCTTTTGCGTCCAGCGTCCGGATCCATGTTGGTCTCGTCGATGGTGATCATGCCGTCGGCGTCAACCGTTATTTGAGGCCCGACGTTGGCCGCCTGCTGTCTCGACTTCTTGCCTCCTCCGCCGCCGCCGGTCGCAGACGATTCGCCGCCGCCGGCAGCGTCCTTGTCGCCGGGGTCCTCGAGGGAAGCTTTCTTCCTGGCGTTGATGGCGTCCTTGGCTGCCTTGACCTTTGCCTGCTCGGCGTCGAACTCGGCCTGTTGCTGGCGCTGGGCCGCCATGATGGCCTCGACGGGCTCGTACTCGGCTTTCGTCCAGGTCTTGTACTCTTCGAGATCGATCTGGAGCTCCTTCTTCCCGACCAGGATGGCGTCGATGCGGGCGGGGGCATGGCGCTCCTCGCGGTTGAACTTCATTTTGACGTGGCGGCGGTTCTTGCCGGGAAACATGCCGCTGATCATCTGGAAGTCGGTGCCGAACATGCGCAGGCCGCGGTAGAAGAGCTCCGTCTCCTCCTCGGTCCAGACGTTGGGACCTTTGAGTTTCGAGCCGGTGCGGTAGCTGTTCTGCGTCGTGAGCGTCGTGAAGTCGTTCTCCTCGATCTCGAGCATGTCCTCGGCGTTGGCGTCCGCGATGGCGTGTCGGTCGAGCGCGAGCGAGTTCTGGTCCACCACGATCTGGCCGTCGATGATCTGAAACTGCGGGCCCGTCTGGCCCATGCTCGCAGGCAGCGATTTCGGGACGGGGACGGGCATGGGCGTGCCCTGGCCGCTGCCCGTCGTCGGTGCCGGCGTCCCGCTTTCCGAGGCGACGTCTTCCGACCCGTTTCTCCTGTTTTTGAGCCTTTCTCTGGCCCTCGCCTGCCTATCGCGGTGCCGTTGGAGGAGTTCGTCGTGCCGGGAGAATTTCTTGCCGATGCGGAGATCTCGAGTCAGGTCGCCCATCGTGAGGATGCTGAGGTCGGCTTCTTGGTTTTCGGCGTCCTCCGGTGTGACGGAACGAGCCCGGCGAGGGGGTCGTTTTGGCTTGGGCGTGACATCTTCACCCGCGCCGACCGCTGCACCATCCGTCGCTGCCCCGTCCTCCGCGGTCTTCTTCTTCCTCGGTCGGGCCAGTCGCTTTGGGACCTCGCTGCCGTCTTCGGGTGTTGCGTCGTCCTTCTTTTTACTTGGCCGTTTGGGCTTCGGAGCTGCTGCGCTTTCGCTTGCTTCTCCGGCCTCGTCCTCTGCCTGTCTGGCTCGTTTCCTGGCCCGCTTGGGGGCAGATTTTGTAGTCTGGGTAGCGGGTGTAGGCTCGGTCGTGTTCTGGGGGGCAGTCTCGACAGACGTCGCAACATCGGTGGTAGAAGGAGCAGTGGCAGGGGGGGTCTGTAGATGGGCGGGTGTCGAGGTCTCGTTGGATTGACTGCCGCCCGTAGAGGTTCGCGGGGCATCAGACGCAGGAATAGCCGACGAGGACGTCGTCTCGCTGGCCGATGCCTCAGCCGGCTGCGCAGAACGTTCGCTCGTCGCTTCGGCCTGCTTGGTTTGTTTTGCTGTCGTCGACTCGGCAGGAGGCTGCTGTGTCTGTGGCGTCGCGGTTTGTATGGCTGTCGGATTCGTCGATGGCGGGGTATCGGCCGCCTCAGCTCTGGCGGCCTCGTTCCCTCCCGCAGCAGCATTTTCTACTACAATTGCTTGCGTCGGCTCAGGTTCTGCGGCAGTCGAGGAAGGGGCCCTTGATGGCTGGGATGAGGCAGCGCCGGGCGCTCGAGGACGGGCCCCAGGCATTTTTGGCTTGAAGGCCATGCCTCCCTTTTTCTTGAACATGGAGCTCATGATGACGGTTTGATCGAGTTTCGCCTTGTTATCGATGTGAAAGTAGGCGCATGGCCGGGTCCAAGACTGGGTGCGAATTGCGGTTTGTCGTTGTGACGGACATTTGGCTCACACCAGACTTTGAAAGCGGCCCGCGGTGACTGGGTGGGATAAAAAGTGCCGGGGGATTTCACTTTATCAGGGACCCGACGATTAGCCGGGTCTCACGTTCTGTGCGGGGCGCCTACTGGTCGATAAGATGACGAGTCTCCACTTGTTTAGCGTGAGGAGTGGGCCAGGCTGGGAACGTGAAGCATCGGCGTCAACCTCGATTTTTCAACTCCTTACCCAAGGTTCTCTTCCTCAATCGCCTGCGCAACCCCGACTAGTTCCGAACGTCTCAACACCACGCATGGCCCGAAGCAACGTGTAATTATCTCCTGGCATTCCCATCCATTCACCTTCCTCGCCCTCGCCGGACCCGGATGCACGCGCTGCCTCTGCGTCTCCGTCTCTGCCTTTCTCATGCCTGTAGCGACCTCAGCCCCGACTGCCTCTCCGCGTCCGTCCACCTTATCCAAGATGGAGGACAGGAAGAGACCTCCCATCAGCACCGCTGAGGATCTCGCCCCTCCCAGTAAGCGACATCAAACTGTCAACGGCAGTAAGTCCAAGGGCGATGGCGGCGATACCGCCGAGGAGTATTGGATCGAGGTAAGTGTCACGAGACACGATTTCCCAACACATCAAGTTTTCTCAACGATCAATGGAACCCCACGCGATCCCCCTCTGCCATCAATGGCAGCGCGACATCACGATCATCGACAGCAGCCCCTGGCCAATCTCAACACTGGCGAATCGCGGTCGACTGGCCTGGCCTGGCTTTTCGGTCGGCCGCCGAGGGCGACGAGGCTGGCTGACGACACACACACACACACACTCCGCCTCCCTGTCATACACTGCCATCCGATTTCTTCCCACACTATCCATCATTGAAGGCGACCGCGTGTCGCGAGATACATGGCAAGGGCGGGAAAGCTGATGATGACTTCAGAATTACCAAAAGGGCGCCATATACAGGCAACTTCAGGAAACAAAGAGGGAAAAAGCCGATTTCGAGTCACGCGTAGAACAGTTACAGAAAACCCTTGTGTATCGGGAGGATCACATTCGCATCATCGAATCATGGTGGAAGCAGGTGAGTCTGACGGATCCCTTGACTCGTGGCTCGGGCTGACTGTCGCAGGTCTTGGAGGAGATGGAGCAGCTCGTGGATCCGAAGCTACCACCACCGACAGGCCCATTAAGTGAGTTTCCCTTAACCGGATCATCACGGATTGACGCTGACGTTTGCAGACCCTCCCTACATTACTAGCACGCATTTTAAAGACATTGATGGATTTCAACGACACTTGGACGACACCGCATCGGAGATCAAGAAGCGCGCTGAGGCCGTGCTCAATCGAATCGCAAGCGCTAGGGGCGAGATCACGCCCAATATAGCTGACCTGGAGGCGAGGGTCAATAGTCTCCTTGCTCAGCAAAAGGAGTACTTGGTGAAGCTCGACCGAGCGAACCAAGAAAACGAGCAACTATCGGAAGACCTGAACAAGGCTAGCTTGAGATTTTTCAAGGCCGAGAAGCGTATGGATAGGTTGAAGAGTGCTCAAGTGCAAAAGCTCGAGCAGCAGTTCATTGCTAGTGCCAAGCCAACATTTACCGGAGGAGAGAACGGCAGCGATAATGCCGAAGCCAACGGGAACGCGGCAGAGGCTCTGATCAAGTTCGAGGAGGCATCAGCAGTCGTCACGAAGCAGAAGGAGCAGCTGGAAGCAGCGCAAGCAGACATCAAGTCACTGCAGGAGGAGAACTCGGCACTGAAGGCGCGACGAGAGGGCTTGACCGACGAAGACTTTATCAGGACCGACGTCTTTAAGCATTTCAAGAACCAGAACGAGGACTTGATCAAGAGGGTCAACCACCTGGAAGCGACAAACAAGCAATTGAGGGAGGAGGCCGAGAAGCTGCAGTCGGAGCGGACGGCATTCAGGACGAAGCTGAACGACGAGGCTCAGATGATCACCTCGGACCTGGAGCGACAGGTGGAGGAGCGCGACGCAGACTTGACGCGAATTCGAGCGGCCCGAGACGAATGGTATGCCAAGGCAAACATGCTGGAGACGCGAGAGAAGGACGAGAAGCAGGCGCACCAGCATCTTAAAGAGTTGACGGGCGCCCAAGAGGACCGAATCCAGTCGCTGGAGTTGGAACTGCAGCGATTGAAGCCCGAAGATCAGCAAATGGCCGACACCGATCCGGACTTGGACAGCTTACCCGCCGAGGAGCTCTTGGCCAAGTACAAGAAGCTCCAGCAAGACTTCGAGTCCATCAACAAGGAGCTGCCGGCTTTGCAGCAAGCGTACAAGCGATCGATGACTTTGGCCCAGAAGAAGGTCATGGACTTTACTGCCCTCGAAGAACGCGTAGCCGCCGCCCTGGCCGAGAAGCAGAAGGTCGACCAGAAGTACTTTGCGGTGAAGAAGGATGCCGATATGAGGGATCGCGAGCTAGGCGTTCTGCGAAGCCAGAATCGCAAGAGCTCCGAAATTGTTGCCCAGCTCAAGGAGGTCGAGGCGCAACATAGGATTTTGATCAGCAACCTAGAGAAGCAGATTTCCGATTTGAAGCAGGCAAACGCGGCCATAGCTGCGGAACACAAGAAGATGGAGTTGACCAGCTCTGACGCTGCGCGCCGGGTTGATTCGTATAAGAACCAGATCAATGAGTTGACGACTCTCGTCAAGTCTCGCGATGCGGCCGTTGCTGCGGCGAGGGAACGCACGACGACACAAGAAGCAGAGGTGGAGCGACTCAAGGTGCGCGCAGACCTGGTACAGAAGGAGAAGGACGATTGGAAACGCAAGGCGTTGAGCAACTCGTCGGAAGAAGAGGAAATGCTCCGAGTAAGTTGCCACCTGCGCTTTTTCGAAATAAACGAAACTAACGGCGACAGACCTTCGCGCTGTGCACCGTTTGCCGCAACAACTTCAAGGACACGGCACTGAAGACGTGTGGGCATCTGTTCTGCCACCAGTGTGTGGACGACCGAATCAGCAACCGCATGCGAAAATGCCCCAACTGCTCACGAGCGTTCGATAGGCTGGACGTCATGTCAGTTCACCACTAGAGACCTCGCTTCGCTTGGACTTCCGACCCGTGTAATATGAAAGCCTGTGGCTTCGAAGTGTCGTCCGCGGATTCGACGTGCATGGAATTCGCCTGTGCAATTTGGAGTTTGTTTCAGCAGCAGGGTTTTCATGGTATGATACCTTGGGATAGGTCCAGAGGATGTCTTTCGCTTGGAAATTAGGGATTACTGTACTTTTACGTGTATGGAAGACGGCCTGGACCGGAGTGTGTGTACATACTATTACGACCCCTTTTTGGGCCTTTTTTCTCTTCACAAAAATCACGAAGCAGGGGAAGCAGGAGGACTGGTGTACGAAAGCAGGGTGTACAGGATAGACCTAGAAAGTCTCCTACCACTTACCCATTCATCCTGTTCGCATTCGTACTAGTTGACCTTTGTCCATCGGAACATGATTACCTTCTGCTGGTTGATCCAAAACCGGTGCTCTCGTGACGCGCCGAAGAACTGGAAGAGCTGGTCGACGATCTCGAGGGACCGGCTCCCCAGTTGCTGCTGCTATCGTCATTTCCCCAGCCTGTGCCGTAACCTCGCTGATTCCTACTGCTGTTTCGTCCTTGGTAGTATCCTGCACCGTAGCCAGCGGCACCGCCAGCCGCTGCGCCGCTCCAGAATCCGGGTCTCCATCCTTGCTGATTGCTACTCGAGGGTTTGTTGCCCGGGTACGGCGGGGGCGGATCATTGTCGTCCGGGCCGAAGCCGGGATTCCATCCTCCGCCTCCGCCCCCACCACCTCCGAAACCGCCGCCGCCGCCGCCGCCGCCACGTCCGCGACGCCTGGGGCCGCCGGCTCTCCGGTTCTCCGCACCAGCCACACAAGCCGAGTAGACGATCCAACCGAGAACCGCAAAGAAGAGAATCCCGAACAGAACACCGCCCCAGTCGGTCTCCCCGTCACGGCTCCCACGCCCCTTGCCCAGGTCAGGATACCTCCGCTCGCCCTTGTCCGTCAAGACGAGGCGATACTCGACGCCGCAGCTCCCTCTGAGAACGTAGGGGTCGTCCCGGGAAGAGTAGCCCTCGCAGATGACGTCCGTGGAGCCGAGCTTGAGCTCCTCGGGGAGGGAGGCGACGCAGGACCACTGGATGTCGTCCGAGGAGTAGCCGGAGCCCTGGTTGGTGCAGCGCATGACGTCGACGTCGTGGAGGTCGCAGACGGCCTTTGAGGAGACGCATTTCAGCTGCGGCGCGGCGGGGACGCGGCGGTGGGTCGTCTGGGCGCCGCCGCCGCGGAGGGTGAGGGACTTGACGCTCGAGAGGAGGATAGCGTTCTTTGGCGCTTGGGCGGCTGCTGCTCCCTTGAGCAGGGGCAGCAGCAGGGAGAGCGCGAAGGTGAATTGCATTGTCTGATGTGTGCGAGTGCCGGTGTTGGTGCGACGTGCTGCTCGCGCTCGGGGTTGGGGTCTGGCCCGCGTGGCGGGGTTTGCCTGGAGATCTTTGGTGAGATGTGCCGCCGTTAGAGCACGAGGTTGAGAGGGTTTCAAGCGAAGCTTGGTTATTTTTGGAGGCGATATCGCTTGACGTAAGTGGTCTCGAACAGAATATCTGGCCAGCCGGCAGACAGGAGGGCTGTGGATACAGATTGAGGACAGATATAATGTTGGACCAGGCTCGTCGGTGTGATTGGCACGAGGAGGCTACTTGGGTGATGAAGATTGGGTGGCGTTGGCCCCGTCAGCTCGGTGAAGGAGTGGCGCAGCGAGTGGTAGCGCGCCACCTGTACCCTGTGGCGTGATTACGTAAAGCGATATAGACTCTATCGCGAACTGAGCCAAGCTTCATTGACAGAAAAACAAAGACTTGGCGGTTGGTCACCGCTGTGCAAGCTTTGCGGGTCGCCAAGACGGGCCACTTCCAGCCTGCCCTGGTTGATGGCACCTCTGGCCCCTTCCACTTTCCAGTCAAGATTGTGAAGCGTCTTTTGGCGGGGTGTTGCAGGGCGAACCGTCTTAATTCTTCGGAGAACAACGATGGCCCGAGCTCTCTTTTGCATATTCCACCCAAGCTTCTTCCTTGGTCTTCGTAGTGTATCCCGCGCCCGCATAAGCCCCATCAAGGAGTTCCTCGGGAAAGCCGCGCGGTCTCCTCCCATGTCGATGACCCGGGATTCGATGAATTCCGTTCGTCGTTGCATGACCTCGGGACGCTCCATCGGATTTGACGCCGTTCGCTCGCTCGCTTTCGGTTCGGTATCGTCTGGGGCCGGCTCGCGTCGTCTTATCCACGATTTCACCCACGCCGTCCCCACACCCGTCTTTTCCTGGCTTCAGAAGAGGATCGTCGGTGGACTGAGCTCCACCGCGGAACGCCGTTGAGGAGTCTTTAGAAGACGGCGAGATCAGTTAATGCAGGTCGGGTTGTGCTTCTGCTCCGTCTTATTTTCTTATTTCTCTGTCGTGCCCCTCAGAGTGCTGGGCCGGGCGCATGCAGCCGGGGCCGTGCAGTGCATCATGCGCTGCCGGGTTAAATCGTAGCGCGAGGAAGGAAATTGGTTCTCTCACGGTCCGGTCAGTTGGTCGAGGCGGACAGGCTTCGGACGGCGCCTTGAACTCCGGATATCGGTACCGAAGACGGCATTGGGTTATTGGCAACTGCAGACAGGATTGAACTGAAGAAGCTGTTACGAGCCACGATAACCTTGGCCAGCAGTTCCCTGCCACAGTCGGACCCTGTTGGTTCTCAGAGCCCAGGAGAGTTCAGCAACAACGTTTGCTCTGCCCATCCACTAAAGCTCGCGAGTTTCGACCGCAAGCTTGTGAGATGAGTAACTACGCAGCTTATTTAACGTCGAGATGGCATGATAAGGCCCAACTGGGCTCATGCTTGAACACCACCCACAGTAGCTGAAATCGCCCAGCCATGACTGGCAAGACCCTGCTCAGATTGCGGCAGCAACACGCGCGCCGTGCGCTGCTCACCAAGATCTACGAGCCGGCATCTAGACTTCGGAAAGGGTCTGCTGAGTACGACAGACCCGCAAAGTCTGGAAGACTGTGGGAAGACTATTTCCAGCCCTGCAGCAGCCTCCTCATGGGCTACATCGGAGTGCAGCGGGAGACCAGGGACATGCTGGCTAAGATTGACGAGCGCAGAGCACTGCTCCCGACTCTAGCTTTGAGCCGGCATCTCTTTCCTGAATTTGCGCAGCAATCCGTCATGATTGAGAACAACCCACTTCGGGTCAGCGACGCTTTCGGCATACAAAAGTCTTTGGATCAGAGGGGAGTATTCGGCCAATTTGGCATGAGCAGGATGCCGTCGAGTGAGCTGGCCCGAATGAGCATCCCTCAGACCGAATACAACGAAAACTCTCTCACGGTCGAGCTGAAGAACCACATCATCGCCTCGCAGTGGGTTGCCGACAAGGCAGCTTTCAAGCTTGGCACTACAGGCGTCAGCGAGTCCGAGGTACGGGACCTTGCAGCGGCTTCGATCAAATGCACCTCGTCCGAAGCCGTGCACGACCTGGCCTGGGGAGGAAGAGTACCGCCGGGAGGATACCGGAAGCTGCCGGTTCAAGTGCGAAGCAACCATCTCGCCGTGTTTCCGTATCCGCAGGAAGTCCCGGCGTGCGTCCGCAGATTCTTCGAGTGGCGGGATGCCCAACACGAGGCGAGGGAACTCCATCCGCTCGTACTGGCATGTCAGATGACGGCGTATTTCGTTCAAATCCATCCGTTCCCCGACGGCAACGGGCGCGTCAGTCGGATGATCATGCAGGATTACATGGCCAGGCAGGGCTACTTGCCGGCGATTATCAAAGATCTGGAGCGAGGGGAGTATATTCGGATGATCAGCAGCGCTTGCGAGGGGAAGCCGCGGGATTTTGCCAGGGCGGTGCTTGAGGCTCAACTGGCTCTTGTCTGCTGCGACGGAAAAGACTGAACGGGAAGTAGAGCGGAAAGTCGTGTGAATCCCGTTCTTGAGGATCCTTTGTCGTAATGGACTTCGTCATCGACGCGTCCCTCTTTGCCGAATGTTACACCCATTCCTATTGAATGTAATTGTTGGTATCACTCGGTATATAGATAGGTACAATTATACACAAAAGGTAGGGTGTCAAAAGTAGTACTCATAAAGTCTGTGTTAGGAGTACTGGCAGAAGGGCTAGAGGGCGGTTGTGTTATAGGTGCTAGGTGGGTTACGTAACTGGGGTCACGTGACTGGGTATCCTATCCTTAACTTAGGTTGGGTCCAAGTTGACAAATATTCCAATACTAGTAGTTTTTATCTTTATACTAGGATTCGCCTAATACGCCTAAAACTCCTATTTAAATACATAAATTAAATAACTTAGTTAGGCGCTATAGATAGCTTCTAAATAAAGCAGAAAAAAACCCTCAGCTTGTTTGTAGCTGAATTCTTTCCTCTATAAGTGGCTATGAATAAAGCTAAAATGATTATAATACCTTTTCTTACTAGTCTTTGGCAGCATTTGCAGGCGTATCCCTGTGTTGGACAGCAGGAGTTGATGGTGTTGTGATTCTTTGCACACGCGACCATCAAAAAGCTAGCAAGAAGGACGTCTAAAAGTTATGTAGAGACAACAAGATCCAGGCATGGTTACTTCTCGCCGCAACTGAGTCCCTCCTAGCATCAAGGAAGTTGGGGTTTGAGGTCTATATCGTCCCGTTAGTGGAATAGGAGAGGGGAAAACTGGGTGATTGGATAGGAGCTTGTTCTTGAAAACCAACAAATTCTGTGTAGTTGAAAGGGGCGTGTTCGATTATAAGCACTCGTTAGCCCCGAGGCCTCTCCCTGACGAACATTGCTCGCCATTGATAGGCGTCGTAAAGGCATATTACTCGATGGTTGGGAAATGGTCGAAAGTGAAACAACTGGTATGTATTTCCGCGCCCCAAATACGCTTCAACGCCCACCGCCGGCGGATGTTCGTATGGGCGCCGACAGGTCTAACTGACTTGTGTTGGAATCCTTCGCGCCACCATGGCACCCTGGCATCGGGTCCAAGAGGAACGTCAACACGGGCGCACGTTGTTCGACGTTGGCCGACCCGGACCCAAGAGCTTCCTTGCACCCGTGCGGAAGCATGCTGCTAGGTCGGAAGATGGTCAAGCAGCGTGCGTTTGATGGCCACTCAGTCAGGGGCTTGTTTTTCCGTGCGCCTCATTGTTTGTTTGTCAGTGAAAAAAAAACCCCTTAATAAAAAAACCCCCCTTGAGCATCAAACAGGAAGAGACGGCGCCGTGAAAATGCCTAGTTGCGCAGCATTCAGCTCTCCCTCGAATCTCAGATTCATCACCTTGCCCCACCGCGTCACAGATGCTCCGCCGCTCCAGAACCGAATTCTAGGACAGCAGACAGCTGGGAAAGGAGATGAACAGATCGGATTTCGGAGAGGTCATGAACCCCGAGGAGGGGCTAAAAAACAGGACTAGTCTCGAGAAGAGGGTCCTGAACCTGCGAGCGGGTAAGCGAGTGCGGTCGGCCGGCTGACTCGACCGGGGGGTAATGTACTTAGGTTTCTATCGTACCTAAGGTAGGTACCTATTTACACCTATCCCACGGTCTTCAAGGTTAGCGCGGTCCTTGCGGGGCTTCCCATATATTCAAGCCCCGCAGGTATTGCGCTAATCTTTCACTCCGTGGGATAGGTATAGAGAGGGGCGGGGTGGAAGTACGTACCGCCTTAGCGTGATAGGATTGGATCTAATGTTATGGATAACTAGCTATGTACCTTATGACGTGCGACTACTCTTCCTCCGGGGTTTCACTTGTTAGCGCGAGCAGAGTCCCTCTATTAATATAAATAGTCAATAACCCTATAAATGTATCAGACTCAGGCAGCCTACTCGCATATATTTTAAGGAAAAAGTATATATTTTGGAATAATAATAGGATTTAACTACTTACTTATACTACTATATAAGCTAAGAAATCCTAGTACATATAGAGAAATACCTAATTCTAGTAGTTATAATATATAAAAAAGTTCTAATAAATTATCATACTAAAGGAGTAAGTATATAATAGGAAGATAAGTATATAGCAGAAGCATAGGAGAGTAGATATATAGTAGGAGGGTATATATACTATAGAAGGGCAAGTATTTAGTAAGTAGTAGGAGTATATATAAGTAGTAGGAAGTAGTAGAATACTCCTACTTAACTCTTTATTTAGCCTTATAATATAATTAAATTCCTATAACCTATACTTTAATATATAATAATATAGAAGAGTATATTTATTATATGAATATATTCTCTAGTATCTCATCTATATCAAATAATACAGGCACGATATCTATATACATTCAGAGGGTGATATAGCATTTGAAGGTCATCTATTTACAGGGGTATCAACTGTATGACCTTTCTACCCTGGTGGTAACAAAACCAGTAGCTCCCTTGTGAAGTTAACGAGTGAAACACCGGTACAGCACTAGGTACTCAGCCTTCTACCATCAGTGATCACATAATTCGATTGGATCACTGCCATTCTCTCTTGCAAGTTGCGCAGGCGTTGGTTGGGGACTGACCTGGACTATCCGAGGGACCGGAGTGCAGCCCAGTTGGATGGGCGGGTGGTCACATCGCCCACGAGCCAAGTTGTTGGGTTCGCGCGCTTGGGAGCTTGGGTCAATTGCTTGCTTGCTTGCATGTTCGGAGTCGTCTGTTCTTAAACGAACCTTTCGACTCAGGGCGGAGGGAACTTTTCGTCGCATGTGTTGCACATGCAACACACACACACACTCACATGTACACACACACACCCTATACACCCTACACACCCTTCTGACTGTCAATTGTCATTCATTGTTACCCGCTAGCCCCCCTGGATAGCCAAGCGAGATATGAGGGACGAATCGCAATCAATCGACATCAGCCGAAAAGTGATAACGACATCAAGAGGCCCCGCCTGAAAGAAATCATTGATTCACGGCGGATAATCCCCAGAAGCTGACTATCTCAGATGGAAACCAGCCAAGTGGACGGGCAGAAAAATGAGCACGCAAGCAAGCGAGCAAGCAGCGGCAACGTGGCCCCGCCCGTTTGAACCCCATTTCTCAATCCCGGGCCTCGGTGCTCGCACTCTATCCAGCCCGGGACGTCTATCCATCCGCAGTACTGTCCATCGAGCGCCGCCAAAGCCTGCACCCGTCATATCGGTGCACGGAGGCTGTCCTGTTCAGGCTACGAGTTGCGCGCTGTCGATGAGGATCCTGCCTTCCGCCCCAGCGAGACAGGCAGACCGAAGCCTGCCGTTTTCTTGTCTATCACATTACTCATTGTGTATCGTCCGAGCCGCGAATGAATGCGGCTTATGGAGTGCGAGATAGTAGAGTAAGCAGATGATCCAACTGCTGTCATCTTGTCGGTGAGTGACTCTTCGGTTGGGCTTAGATAGGTGCCTCCCCCCTGAGGTACCTTAGCAGGTAGCAGGCTCGAGATTGCGGCGCAAACTGATGCTAGCAACAGTTCGGGAAGTTGAGAAAGTGCGAGGAAAGAAACGGGTCCATTCCCGCATTCTTAGTTTCTTACATTCCGCTCCATTGTTCTTACTTCTGTTGGTTGCCATAGGCTCCATTGGCTGTCGTCGAGAAGGGAAGGAGGGGGGCGCACCCCCAGGTCTAAGGTCCAAGGTCCAGGGTCGGCCCATTTGACCTCCGTCCACCGTTCACCCCCGGTCCCCGTTTTCATTCTCTACTGGCGCTGCATATCAAAAGTCCCATCCCAGTCCCGTCCTGGACTTGGTTGCAGGGGCTTTTCCCTCTCCTTCTAATAGACTCATAGAGCCTACTGCATAGTAGAGGCAACGATACCGAGAGTATACACCAATCCCCATCCTGGCATGCACCCCGAGTGGAAACGCCTCTGTTTTCCCTCTTATTCTTCTTAGTCATTGAAGAAGAAGACACGCCCTGCCGATAAACCCAGAGCCTGGCTCTTTACTCGCCTGGCTGTTCATTTTGACCTGCCTGCCCGGTTCTTTTGTCGCCGCAAGGACGATCCCGATCGCTGCAAATCCCGTTCTTGCTTTCGCCATCTGCAGTCCTCCACCCATTTCTTTATCTGATCCCTTTGCTTCTCTGCTTCCTCTTCCTGCAACCCTTTTTCAGCAGCAGGTGTCACGATATTCCAGTAGAGGACGCCGTCGTCGTCGAGACAACAAACTTATGCGAGAAGCGCGTGCCAGTCTCTCGAGCGCACTTACATAACTCAGCTCCCTGCGAACGACATCACCACTCTCGCCCGCACCCACGCCTGCGCCTCTCACCCAGCTTCAGACGAAACGACCGCACAGCTTGCGCGCGGCGCATCTTTGCGCAACGAGCGCGCCTTAAAACCCTTCACCCGTCTCCCGATAGCTCTGTCAGGAGCTCTACACGACCGCAATGGCGTCCGAAAATGAAAAGTTCGTCGGCGAGAAGCCGACAGAGGTGGTGGAAAAGGCAGCTTCCAATGGCCCCTCTTCGGGCAGAGGCTCGTCCAACGGCGAATCGACAGAGGTGGATGCGCCGAACCAGCAGAAGAGGCCCTTGGCCGTCGATCTCGAGAAGGCCGACTCCAAAGTCGTTGTGCCCAAGGAAGCCTCCGAAGACCCTTACAAGGACCTCCCCGAGAACGAGGCAACGATCCTCCGGCGCCAGGTCACGACCCCCGAGATCAAGGCCGGCATGTTCACCCTGTACCGCTACTCGTCCACCAACGACCTCATCATCCTCGCCGTTTCCTCCCTCATGTCCATTGCCGTCGGTGCCGCCCTGCCGCTGATGACCGTCATCTTCGGAAACCTGCAGGGCACCTTCCAGAACTACTTCAACTCGCCGCCCACCGCCGAGAGCAAGAGCGATTTCAAGAGCGAGATGGCGCATCTGGTCCTGTACTTTGTCTACCTCGCCATTGGTGTTTTCGTTGCGCAGTACATCACCACTGTCGGCTTCATCTGTAAGTTTTCACGTCGCCGGGAACAATCAAGCTTATTTCTGACCCCATCGAACCAGACACGGGAGAGCACATTAGCGCAAAGATTCGCGAGCACTACCTCGAGAGCTGCCTGCGCCAGAACATTGGCTTCTTCGACAAGCTGGGCGCCGGCGAGGTCACGACCCGAATCACGGCCGACACCAACTTGATCCAGGACGGCATTTCCGAAAAGGTCGGCCTAACGCTCGCCGCCATCGCCACCTTCATCTCTGCCTTTGTCATTGGTTTCATCCACTACTGGAAGCTCACGCTCATTCTGCTGTCGACTGTCGTCGCGCTGCTTCTGAGCATGGGAGGTGCATCGTCCTTTATTGTCAAGTACAGCAAGCAATCGATCGAGTCGTACGCCCACGGAGGCAGTCTCGCCGACGAAGTCATCAGCTCCATCCGCAATGCCGTGGCCTTCGGCACCCAGGACCGACTGGCGAAGCAGTACGATGAGCATCTCACAAAGGCTGAGTTTTACGGCTACAAGGTGAAGGCGACCATCGGTGTCATGGTTGGTCTCATGATGACCATTCTGTACCTCAACTACGGTCTGGCTTTCTGGCAAGGCAGCAAGTTCCTCATTGAGGACGGCATCGCCCTGTCCAACATTCTCATCATCATGATGTCCATCATGATCGGTGCCTTCAACCTGGGAAACGTTGCGCCCAACGTCCAGGCTTTCACCACTGCCATTGCCGCCGCCGCCAAGATCTACAACACCATCGACCGTGTCTCACCCTTGGACTCGTCTAGCGAAGCCGGCCAGAAGCTCGACGTGGTCGAGGGTACTATTCGCCTGGAGAACATCAAGCACATCTACCCGTCGCGTCCCGAGGTTACTGTCATGGAGGACGTCAGCCTCACCATTCCCGCCGGCAAGACCACGGCCTTGGTCGGTGCGTCTGGTTCTGGAAAGAGTACCATCGTCGGTCTCGTCGAGCGCTTCTACGACCCTGTCCGCGGAAAGGTTTTCTTGGACGGACACGATACCAGCGGCTTGAACTTGAGATGGCTGCGTCAGCAGATGGCTCTTGTCAGCCAGGAGCCCACGTTGTTCGGAACGACCATTTACAACAATATCAAATACGGACTTATCGGTACCAAGCACGAGGAAGCTAGCGAGGAAGAGCAACGGCAATTGATCGAGAAGGCCGCCAAGATGGCCAACGCCCACGACTTTATCACTGGTCTTCCCGAGGGGTACGAGACGAATGTCGGCGAGCGCGGTTTCCTGCTTTCTGGTGGCCAGAAGCAGCGTATTGCTATTGCCAGAGCCGTCGTGTCCGACCCCAAGAGTGAGTCTATCCTGGATTCATGAATGAGCCGAGCTAACCGTTGCAGTCCTCCTCCTCGATGAGGCTACTTCTGCGCTCGATACCAAGTCGGAAGGTGTCGTCCAGGCCGCCCTCGAGGTTGCCGCTGAAGGCCGTACGACGATCACCATTGCCCACCGTCTGTCCACCATCAAGGATGCTCACAACATTGTCGTCATGTCTCAGGGACGCATTGTCGAGCAGGGAACCCACGACGAACTACTGGAGAAGAACGGTGCCTACTACAACCTCGTCAGCGCTCAGAATATCGCTCGTGTCAGTGAGATGGATGCCGAGGAGGAAGCCGCCCTCGACGCCGAAGACGACGAGCTCATCCGCAACAAGTCCCGAGTCTCTGAGAAGGGCGTCTACGTCGCCGACCCTGAGGACAATATCGCCGCCAAGCTGCAACGAAGCACCACCTCCAAGTCACTTTCCAGCATCGCTCTCCAGGGCAGAAAGGAAGACGGCGACATCAAGTACAGCTTGTGGACGCTGATCAAGGTTATCGCCTCGTTCAACAAGCCGGAGTGGCACCTGATGGTCGTCGGTCTCTTCTTCTCCATCATCTGCGGTGGTGGTAACCCCACGCAGGCCGTCTTCTTCGCCAAGCAGATCACGACCCTCTCCGTCCCCGTCACTGATGAGAACGCCCGCCAGATGAAGAAGGATTCCGACTTTTGGAGTGCCATGTACCTGATGCTTGCCGGTGTGCAGTTCATCGCCTTTGTCGTCCAGGGTATTCTCTTCGCCAAGTGCTCCGAGAGACTCGTCCACCGTGTCCGAGACCGCGCTTTCCGTACGATGCTTCGCCAGGACGTCTCTTTCTTCGACAGGGACGAGAACACCGCCGGTGCCCTCACTTCCTTCCTCTCGACCGAGACAACCCATTTGGCCGGACTCAGCGGTGTCACCCTCGGCACCCTGCTCATGGTTACGACCACCCTGGTTGCTGCCCTTGTTCTTGCCATCTCCATCGGCTGGAAGCTTGCTCTGGTCTGCACGGCGACGATCCCCGTCCTGATCGGTTGCGGTTTCTTCCGCTTCTGGATGCTCGCGCACTTCCAGCGCCGCTCCAAGACCGCCTACTCCAACTCCGCCAGCTACGCTTCCGAGGCCATCTCTGCTATCCGCACCGTTGCCTCGCTCACGCGCGAGAAGGATGTCATCCGTCAGTACCAAGCCTCCTTGGCCGTCCAGCAGCGTGCCAGCTTGATCTCCATCCTCAAGTCCAGCTTGCTCTTCGCCGCCTCGCAGTCCTTCATGTTTTTGGCCTTTGCCCTCGGTTTCTGGTACGGCGGTACGCTCATCGCCGACCTCGAGTACAACATGTTCCAGTTCTTTGTGTGCTTCTCTGCCGTCATTTTCGGTGCCCAGTCCGCCGGTTCCATCTTCTCCTTCGCACCCGACATGGGCAAAGCGCACCAGGCCGCCAACGAGCTCAAGATTCTCTTCGATCGCAAGCCCACCATCGACACCTGGTCCCAGGAGGGTGCGTCGCTCGACTCTGTGGACGGCACTCTCGAGTTCCGCGACGTTCACTTCCGCTACCCCACCCGTCCTGAGCAGCCCGTCCTCCGCGGACTGAACCTGTCCATCCACCCCGGTCAGTACGTCGCTCTGGTCGGTGCCTCCGGCTGCGGAAAGTCTACCACCATTGCACTGCTCGAGCGCTTCTACGACCCCATGTCAGGCGGCATCTACATCGACGGCAAGGAGATAAGCTCTCTCAACGTGAACCAGTACCGTTCGTTCATCGCCCTCGTCAGCCAGGAACCTACGCTCTACCAGGGCACGATCAAGGAGAACATTCTCCTCGGCGCCGCCACCGAGGTCACCGACGAACAGATCGAGCACGCTTGCCGCGAGGCCAACATCTACGACTTTGTCGTCTCCCTTCCCGAGGGCTTCAACACAGTCGTGGGCAGCAAGGGCGCTCTGCTTTCCGGTGGCCAGAAGCAGCGCATCGCCATCGCCCGCGCTCTCATCCGCGACCCCAAGATCCTGCTCCTCGACGAGGCCACATCTGCCCTCGACTCCGAGTCGGAGCACATCGTGCAGGCGGCCCTCGACAAGGCTGCCAAGGGTCGCACCACCATCGCCGTCGCCCACCGTCTCAGCACCATCCAGAAGGCTGACATAATCTACGTGTTCGACCAGGGTCGCATCGTTGAGCAGGGCACCCACACCGAGCTGATGAGGAAGAACGGTCGCTACGCCGAGCTGGTCAACCTCCAGTCTTTGGAGAAGCACCAGTAGACGGCCGATTGCGTGGTTATCGAAATTGAAGAAAGTTGCATACGTTCAGCGGAGGTCCCATTGCGTTGTCGTCTCCAGAGATATCCGGATCGCAGAACGCGATCCATGTCGATTTGCTGCATTGTTTTGGCGTTCGTTTGATGATTTAAACATAGAGACTGGCCATGGTGACCTTTTTCCATCGTGGGCCAGAGAGCCACTCACCAAAAAAGTGGTTTTTGTTGATGATCAACGAGAGAAAGAGAAACGATCTCGACGTTTTTCTGTAGCATTGGTTTTAATGGTTCAGGGTTGAGAACTAAGCTCCCCTCCCCTACTGTGGTACTTGGACGTAATTTCAATCATTCAGGACACTGAGCTTCTTCGTAAAGACTGTTGACATGCTATGTGGCCGTGTATTCAGTGAGTTGTTCTCACCGGTCTATCTACACCTGATGTGAAGAACACTTGAGTGGGTATTCCTTTTTTTTTTTTTTTTTCAGGAAAGCAAAAATAATGTGAGAGAGCAGAATAACATCCATGATAGCCATTATCTGCGTTCGGTCCGACAAGGTCTATGCGAATGAAGTCGAAAAGCCTCGTCGATATTTTCCGCGCCATCGCCGCGTCAGCCATCGGTGTGTCGGGCCCATTCGTCGCAGATGATTCGTCCCACGCGTGCCTCACTCAGTGCAATGCTTTTGCGATGCTGGATGTCGGTCCCTTCGCTGTCGATTGTAGGAAGAAACAAAAATCGGTCATGATGCTTTTTCCATTGTACGCATGCACTATCACACAAACGGCTTCAATACGCCGAGGGACCTCCCAAGACCAAGGTTCGGGGTTATTATATGCGTGAAACCCCGTTTCAGGCGTGCTTGAAGAGACATACGAACACCGTTGCCGGGTGACGAGACTGACCGAGCGGTTCGGTACTAGAGGATGAGCTGATGCCCCGTCGCCGGTGCGGACGTCTCTGGGTGTTAGTTCTCGGGCCATACGCAGGCGGAGACGGCCAGAGAGCGAAAACATCCACGATCGGCGGCACAGAGGTCACGGGCCGGGCGGGACTCACCCGGGAATTTGCGGCGAGGCTACTCGGGCGGTTTCGAGGAAGTCACAGCGGTCGTTTTGTTGGGGCCATGGGCCAGAGGCCGGCGCTATCTCGAAAGTTACGGCCGACTTCTACGTTATCAGATATTCAGACGGTATGAAAGTGACAGACAACACACGAAAGGAAGGCCATTCCAATACTTGCAGAAGATGACGACGTGTGCTGTACGTTTCCTGCCAGCATGGAACTTGGTCCCTCATTTGATGAAATGTACCCAGACGATCTGACTTGCGGCAAACGCAAGGGAGCTGTGTACCGGCATCAAGGGGCTCTCCGGCTCCGGCACTGCTGGTCCTTTTTCCACGAACACGTTGGCTGGGAACCGCCACGACCAAGACTTGCTTGCCGACGTGTTACCGCGAAACATCCCGTTATCTTCGAAGAGGTTAAGCAAGAGCGTCCATGGGCCCCCCCCCCTAACCCTCATCAAGCTTCAGTTCGTCAGTGTGGCCAGATGAGCTACATCATCATCGCTCAGACGCATGCCGGATCCAACTGCGAAGTTGCTCGTCCAAGGCAGAGGGAGGCAGCTCAAGGTTGACAAGAAAAGCATGCTTGACACGTAATATGGGTATTTTCATAGATATTGCATTCCCCACGCTTGCGACACCGTTTACTGACATGGGCAGCTTGGGCTAAAACTAAGAAAAACGTAGTTAGCGACATGAGGCACAACAACATTAGCGAAGATGAGGCAGTCGGGGCTGAGCTCAGACGTCGTCCAGCTACCCCAGCCACCTTCATGCACTCTCGTTGCCATGGATGAATACAACAGGAACGAGGTGGCTTAATATGCCAGCATAAAAAATCATTTCCGAAATATCCAAATCCAGAACGCGGGGATGCTAGTGTTCCGAGCCTGGGACATAGCAGCAAAAGCGCACCGGCCATTCGAGGTCCCTAGGCTTCGCTCTGTTTATCGGCGTTCCATATTATGCAGCCGCATGCGGCTTGACGACATCATCTTCGAAACACTCACACGGTCACCGGACTTTGTGTGCCAACATGGGGTCAATTGATCCTTCACCTTCCAGAACACAAATAGCCGCGCGACCGGGATCGAGCTCCTTCAGGACACCCGAACAGAGCCTCAAGGAGCGTGCTCGGTAATTTTAGGTCGTTTATCGTCTGTGGACGGAAAACCCGGACTGGCCCCGCTCGGCCCGGACGCGCGGCCGTGACACGGAGCTTGCATGCAGTCTATCGGCCCTGCGCCCGAGCGCCGCGCGGGTGCGATCGCCAAGCCGTCACGGACATCAACATGCTGTTTCCCCCCACAACGGAGCTCCGGCGATAAACTTGAGATGGCAGCTGGGCACTTTGAAAGTGACTGAAACATTAGGTCTTGGGATGAGTACGTGATGTAAGGGAACTCAGCACAGCGGTTCGAGTCTGTTGCTGTCTCGGCGATTTACTCAGAGCCGGTCATCTTCTCGTGTCCATTCTCGGTGAGTCACAGTAAGGCGAAGCCATTCTGATCTCATCTCCCTGTGCAAGCTGCTTCTAGATGTCGTCGATGCCAAGGAACTTTTCCTCATCAGCTCACCCGTACCTGCTCATGTCAGACCTGTGGGACAGCGCAGTGCTGGTGAGACTTGTCTGAGTTTCTGTAATCCAAATCGCTCGTTGAGGCGCCAGTTTCGGTTCCCAGCTCGCTGGCCGCTTTCCGGCGGAGGATTCAGCCCGCAACTATGTCTCGGTGACTTCGTGTTGTGTACTCGTGGCATGTTTGATGCCGTTACCCAAGAGTGATGCGCGGGACCTTGTACATCATCTGGAAGGTGCGCGCGGCAGTGTAGCATCCCTCGGGTGATACGCAGACGAGGCGAAGCTGTATCAGGCCGTCGCTGAGCAACACCACCTTGGCCGTCTTGTGTCTGTGGGACATCTGTGCGGATCGACGAACAATATTCCACGCTTCGAAGGATATGGCCTCGGTAGAGGTGAATCACTCGACTCGGCCGCTTTATCCACACTATGCGGAATGGCATTGACGGCTATGTTCAGTTTGGCCAAACAGGCAGCGTGCTTGGAATGCTGACGTGGATAAGAAGCCCTAGCTGCATATCCAACTCCCGAAGAGCCGGTATCGCGGATCCGACGCGCCTTGGTGCCGAATTCCAGTCAACAGGTCCACAGACGCGACCATCGAAGCCGAATATGCTGAAAAGGGGCAATGATATCATTCGACTTCCAGCCTGGTCGAAAGCGGGCGCTTGCTGCACGCCTTCCCCCACTCGATCGGTGGCGTCGTCGCATAAAACCATCAGGTTACCGGTTGAGGTCTGAGCATCGCCCATGTGTACGGTATGCGGGCGGTATGCAGGGAGGCGCAGGTACCCGTCGCCTAACAGGAGCACCGCGAAAGCCACAAATCGATAGACCTCGCGCCGCTAGGACGCTAGCCACCTCGCTGGGAGTTTCGAGGAATGCGAGGTACGAACGAGACGAGAGATACGCCGCGGGCCAATTCCAAGACAAGCCTTTTCCTCAAGACCGTGTGGCAGTCATACAGGCGGCGGCTGGAGATGGCATTCCTGACGGGCTCACCGGCGTATCGGCTCGGGGGAAATGAGACAAGACTGACATGACACCAATTTGGATGAGTGCTGAACTCTCACTTGCGGAAAAGACCGTTGACAGCTGGAGGAAGCATCATTTCTGCATGAGTTGACAGATGCAGTTAATTGAAGATGTAGTCGGGCCGCTCCATCTGTTGGCTGCAAAAATAGACTTTGGACGGCAGATGAAGTTTATGCTGAACTGACTCTTGTCATCCCAAGTCATAGAGTTCTCGGGGATCGCGCGGGGACGTAGGGTTCTTCGCTGCAGGAGCGGACCGGAAGTGCTTGTGGGTGGCTGCGGCCGATGGCAAGGGGGGCCCTCGTGGCAGTAGATGAGCATCTGGCGGCCGAAGACGTGATTGGGAGCCAAGCAGCCAGGCGGGCGCCTTGTAGAACCGGCTAATTCCAGTGCAAACCTTGTGCTTCTCTTGAAATTGGCGATGATGCGGCGCCTCATTGGCGCGTGAGCTCGAGATGACAGCTGTAGGCGGAGGGAGGGCATTTCGTCGGCTCGATGGGATTGGTGACCGATGGCCGTCTCTCATCCTCCCAGGCAGCGGCGCGTGATAGCCAACGTTCCCATCTGTCGATAATTGAGAGGGATCGAGCCTAGACGCAATCGAAAATTACCTAGTCGGGCCCCATCGGGTTGAGCAGTGACGACGATTCAGGTGATGGGGTTCAGATTGCGGAACAGCTGTCAGTTCTTGGTCTGGATACTCTGGATCGAATGCGTCGAGGTGGATTAATTAGCAGGAATTTTCTTCAGTCGTTCGGTAGTTTGCAGTCTGGACAGCTCGGGGAGACCCGTGGACGTCCATGGATGACCCGGTTTATAGTCGCTATTTTTACCGGGAAAGACCCCATTCATCTCAACCCCGTCACGTGAGGAACGTTGGCAGAGGCAAGGGCAGTCCTCTCTGTGGAAGTCCTCAGCACTCACAAATGGAAAGTGCGCCGTCAAGTGGGGGCGGGCTGGCACTCGAGTCTCGGGCCAATGAACGGCATCCACTTCTCGGCAGCGGCGGCCATGATTCGTCGCAATTTGGAGGTCCTTCCAAATTTTCACAAATCCGACGTCTTGGCGATGCTCACTCGCACTCGCACTCGCAGTGAAAGTTGGTACAGTATGTACGCGCACAGCTGCTCTTGCCCTGTGCATGCTGATAATATCAGAAGCGGGGCGATACGCAATTCCATCATTCGTCCTCTCGCGAGGGGTTCGCTGCATGAACTCGGGTCAATTCTCTGGAGCGCAGCGCGGCAGTCCATCTCCGCAGATGACCGACTCCAAACAGAACAACGCGGAGCGGACGCTGCAGTCTCCAGAAACAGAATCCATCCGACCTCGACGTTCGTGACAGGTGAGCGACGATCAACGGCGTGGACTCTCACCTGAAGAAAGTCGAGTCGCATCGGAACCCACAACTTCAGGCGCAGTCGGACATTGGAACGCAATGCTCTCCCCAAAAAGTGACAGTTGGGGCCCACCTCCACCCGCTCAACGACCACGTTCGACCACGTTCGCGAGCACGACAACCAACCACGGGGGACGGACAATGGACCCCTCCCGATGCGGGCATGAGAATGGTCATCTCCCGCTCACCGTCGTCGGGTCTTCTGCTCTAGAAGCCAAACACCAACTGAACACACGACCATCAGAGACAATATTCCATGTGACGTGCTGCCCGTTCCAGCCCGCCGCCAATCAACCGCCAAAGACGCTCATCCCTCGTTTGCAACCCTGTCGAGACTGTACAATTCTAGACGACGAATTGACATGTTCTGCTTGGCTCGCTTCTTCCTTTTCTTTTGTCAGCCCGCTGGCTCACGACCTTCATCTCACTGACTATTGGCATCCTTGGGCATGCACCTGATTCTGGGTTGCGTCGTATCGGCCGTTGCAGTCACCGCCTGGGCAATGCGACCAGAAGTCTCCGCGAGAGGCCGGTTGAGCCGACAATAAGGTTGTTTCTCTTCCTCCGTGCCGGATTGCATCCACCCAGATATTAATTACCGCAAGAAAAGTCAGTCTCTTCGACCTTCCCAGCACGGCCGACTGCTTCTTTTTTTGGGCGGATCCAGGGAAACGACGACGTCAACCGGCATTGCGGGAATTGTAGCTGTCAAGCTTCGCTTCCAAGGTTCGTTCCTTGGAGTCGACGACTCGACTCACTTCAGTTAGTGGGCAACACAACACAGCCCTTATCGCAAACAAGTGGATCGGAAGATGGAAGTCACTCCCCCCCGCTAGATTCGAGGCGAGATACTTATGGCGAAATATTATTATTGACTCTTGCAGCTGAGTGGCTTGACAAGTTCTCCTTGGTCCTTTCCACGGGCCCCTCCCGGTGCCTTGCCTCTAGCGTGATGCCTCACCCCTGCCTCCCTGCTCTGCCCCTGTCAGGGGGGCCGGTTCTTTCGCGGCCCCGGACCTGGACCTGGACCTGGGCCACGCTCACCACGAACCAGTCGAAGTTCTTCCCTCAATCGCAGTGGTGGTGGCGCAAGGCGGCGCAGGGCCTGCCCGGTGCGTGTGCAGGTCCCAGGTGGGGGTGCAGGTGCAGAGGCAATCAAGGTCCGGGGTTTGGCTTCTTTGCACGCTCTACCGTGCCTCCATTCTGGATGGATATTACCACCCAGCCCACTCCAGCTGCCGTCCATGCATCGTCTACACTCCACCTCACCAAGACGCCCATACATATGGGCAGGCGTGACACCAACTCACGGTCCTCGTCTGCCCAGGTGCTTCCTGCTTTTGGGGCCCTCAAGTTCCTAGTGGTACAGTAAACGGCCTTCCCCTGGACCCCTGGACCTCTGTGCCCCCATCACGCGAGCGAGCCAAGCCAAGCCAATACTGCTCGCTTTCCCACTCATACCGTCTCTTCATCGCCTCTCCTTCTTAACCTCTCCTCTCCCCCAGCCAATTCCAGGGGTCGCCGCCGCCTTCCAAGAGCCTCAGCTGCTTCCCGTCGCCAACCTTCCAAGCTGACAGAGCTGCTCGATCCGACGATACTGCGGACAACTCCTCGACCGGCTACAGCCTAATGCCGCACTCCTCCGACGACGGGTGAATAATCGCGCGACGACAGCTGGATATCGACGGGACGGACTGATCGCCGGCATCACATCCCCGATACGCACACGACTCCTTCATTGGTGTCGACATCTGGCGGAACCACTCGTTTACCCGCCCACGTCCGACTTCCCTCGTCCGCTATCAGCGAACATCGACACAGACCAGCTGCACAATCCCTCCACCTCGGTGCAAGCAGTGGAGTGGTGGTCTTGTTTTTCCTTGGTGCCATAATCTCCACCACCATCGCGTGCGTGATCTGGTCGATCCCCTAGAATCGACGCCGATCACCGTGGGGTTCTCCAGCGAAACCAACAAAAACGCTGCCCAGTCACGGCTTCGACGACAACAGGATTATGTCCCATTCCTCACACCTGCGTCCCGCAGCATCGCCATGATGGCTTCTACGCCTTTCGTCACGTCTTCACCACGCTCACTCTGGCTCTTTCTCTTTCTCGCCATCGCCTCATTGGTCTCGGCCACCTCCGAATCTCTTCCCGAAGCCCTTCCCGCTCAAATCACGCCCCCCGCCATCATGGCTCCCCTGGACGCCCTCATCGTCGACGAACGCACCCCGATCATGGTCAAGGGCAAGTGGATAATGTTGCCGTACGCAGACGAACTTAGGAAGCGCGACGACGACAGCGTTACGCCGACAGCGACGGTTACTGAGAAGGTCAAGGCAAAGGATGATGCCACAACATTGACCATCTCTGTCACGACTCCCGCCGCCACGGTTGAGGCCGCCTCGCCGTTGCCTTCACCATTCGACACCAGTCTCGCCTTCAACTTCACCAGCAACGACGGGGCCTCGTGCCCGCGCTTCATCAACGGACTTCTCACCAACCAAAACTTCAAAAAGTGCTACCCGCTCTCCATGCTGCTTCAGGTACGTTTGACGGCCCCCCGACGCATGACGTATGCTGACAAACCCAGGGTTCGAGGTCCTTCTTCGAGGCCGAAAAGCAGCTCTTGAGCATTGTGAAAGTCCTCGACGCCACCTGCAGCGCTGACGTCGAGTTCTGCACCTCGTACCTCAATGGCGTCGCCGGCAACCTCACCATGGACGCTAACTGCGGCTCCGACTTTAACAGCGGTAACCCCATCGTCATGCAAACCTACCTCGGTCTCAAGTCGTACGAGATGCTGTACAAGGCAACCTGTCTCACCGACCCCGAGACCTCCATGTACTGCTTCGCCAACGCCGTCACCAACCTCACCACGCCCTCCAACGTCTACTTCTACTACCTCCCGCTCAACATGACTCTCCCCGCCAGTGCAAACCCCACCTGCGGGTCCTGCCTCAAACGCACCATGGACATCTACCAGACTTTTACATCCAATCGCAAACTCGCCATCTCGTCGACGTATACAGACGCCGCGAAGCAGGTCAATACGATGTGCGGGCCGGAATACGTCAACGAAACGCTGCAAGTGTCTGTCAGCTTGGCGGGCCTATCGATACCATCCTGGGCCCTCACAACAGCTGCGATAGCGCTGGCAACGGCTTTCAACCTGTAGAAAGTGGTTGACGAAGCAGGCGGGCGTAGCCTGCACGGATGTTATGAGTCACGTTTAGAATTTGATTTTTCCAGCGAGCCTTGATACCCCAAACGTTCTTTCTACCATTTCTAAAATCCCCCCACGGACCTCGACTCGAGTTATCGCTCGGGGATTACACTACGTCATTCGTCTTCATGTTATGGTTCGGCATGGGAAGTCGAGGCCAAGTGATGGCGGCTCACTGACTGGACTGGGCGGATGGCACTTTTGCTCGTGCACCGATCAGTTCGGAGATATACAAAGACACGTACCTACTGTAGGCATCCGATGAGATGCGGAACAAATCTTAATCCTCGCATAGTGCGACGTTAATCATATTCTTGTAGACATTTTGGAGAGAGGGTGGATTATCCTGGGAAATACGAGAGGAGATAAGGACGACCTGGCGCGGTCGTCTCAATACAAATCATAGCAGCTGGTCTTTTGGCGATGACTTCTTGCTGGTCGTGTGAGGCTGCTGTTATCGATTGCAGGCCGCTCCAGGTGGGGTTGAACTGCAGTGAAACGCAATCAGTGTGATCGTTTGCCGCGCAATGCAGATTTATGTAAGCCACCCGTTGCAGATATAGCCCAGTCGAGTCTGTACCACGGCGATCCGGCCAAACATGCAGATCCAACGGCTACCTAGTCCGTCACAGGTGGAGTCTGCTGGCTTCTCTTGCCCACCACGCACCTCACGTCGAGATAATCCAAGCAAAGCATCTGCGAAAACCCCCCCGAGTTGATCTGCAAGAGAAAGACGATTAGGCCTGCCTACAACGCCAGGCTTTGATTCGGGCTTGTCATACTCCGCTCGAGAACTACCTCACGGTCCGACATAAGTCTCCTTCTTTTGAGCTCACACATGTTCAAGGCAATGAAGTTGTCGACGTACTTACGCCCTTACAGCCAGCCAACAGGCGGGAGCATAAACTTCACGGGCAAAGTAGCAGAGCTCGATCCGTACGGAAGCATGGAAAAGGGTGTCATTGTGGACTCTGGATCATATTGAATAAGCTTTCTAGCCTAAAGTCTTATGAACAGCAGGGAACGCACCATGAGTAGCAGTTCCTTGTCTTCGAGGGCAAACTTGCACTGGCAACTTGGTTTGGCCTGCGAGTTGCACGTAAGCCACAGGCCACGAAACATGCGCGCGACATTCGCCCAAGAGACACGAAATGAGACTCAAAGTCCCGAGACTTCCCCAAGAGAAAACATTGAGATTCTCGATTCTCGTCCTACAACCTGCCATTCCGCAAATTGGCCCTCATCTCGCGTTGGTCTTGAAGGCGCCTTTGAACCACCCTCCATGGATGGATCCCGTCGGCATACCCAATGAACGGCGCCCCAACTCCGTAGCCGAGCATGTCTACGAGTCTCCGTGGCATTGCTTCCAGCTTGTCCCACTCCACGGCAAGGATTTGGTTCTCCAGCGGCCGTATCCACGGCTGGCAGTACTGTACGGTCATCGACCTGCGTTCCTTGTCGGACGTATTTTGCCCGCCCCCATGCCACAGAGTGCCGACGAAGAATACCGCGCTGCCCCGGGACATGATGACGGGAACGGCATCTTCTCGGCGCGGAGCCTGGTCGTTCTGGTCGCCCCATTCATGAGAGCCAGGGATCACGACCGTGGCGCCGTTGGTGGCGGTGAAGTCGTCCATCGCGATCATCACACCCTTTCAACACTTGCTGTTAGCACGTGCCGCACACTCGGAGAGGAATGCTTCGTACCGTCCCGAATGGTCGATGAGGCCGCGGTATGGCGACGAAACCATCATCGTGGTGGAGCATCTGTGGCGCCTCCCCGGGCTGGACGTAGACGCTGTGAAACGAGTTGAGAAGAAAGTTCGAGTCGAGAAAGTGGTCGTTCAACGCCAAGAGTATCGGGTGGATCGGGAACTTCTGAAAGACTGGTGACTTGTTCAGCAGGGCGTAGATGCGCTTGGTCTTGAGGCCTTCAAAGTCGTTGCGGCCGGCTCGATCACCGCCGGCGGGTCCAGCCGACGCAGCGTCTGAAGCTAGACGGACGAGCTCCTTGTGTGCTTCTTCCAGCTCTGTTTCTGTGAATGCGTCCGGAATAATCACGTAACCGTGCTCTTCGACATGGTCGATCAGACGTTGGATGCGAGAGTCGGTCGAGCTCTCGGGACTGGTTTGAGATGCGACGTTGGTGGTCATCTTGCAAAGCTGTCTTACACAAGAGGGAATATCTTGTGGAACATGGGGTCGACGCCCTGATGGTGTGAGAGAATGCGGACGAACTTATACAACCTGCCTTGGGGGCGAGCAAGGAATCGTAAAACTGGATTCGGTGGGTCAGCCGAGGTACGAGGTGCTTGACGTTTTCTCACGAACCAATTGTCCAAGATGTGAGTTCTGGACGGTTTGGCTTGCACGGGAGACGGTAGTGCGAGATGGGGTAACAGTTGGGATGACGATGGCGTGCGGGGAAGCCGAGGTAGACCAATTTTGAGGAGACAGAGAAACAACAGTCTTCCTTGCAACAGCCAGAAGGAATCCGCCACCCATGTGGTTGTTGCCAGTCTTGTTGAGCCAATTCCATCAACCGGATCACGTACACTGCTAGCTGGGAGAGACTCGGAGGGCTTGGCCGTCTGAAACTCAAAACTTGGTCTCTTATTTCGGATGACAACGGAACGCTCCGATCCGAAAGCTGTCCACCACAGATTCGGGTTGCTCCCTAAGTCATTGGTAGCTGTGAAGGGGAGAGAAGCGAGTGATGTGCAGATTGATTATAAGGCTACCTCAACTAGGGCTGGGTCTACATCAAGCATCAAGCCTAAAGGCTTTGTGTCGGTCGAGACCTAGCACGCATTTACCCCGTGGCAATCTTCATTCACTACGCACCTCGCAAGGTTGCTTGACGGTGAACTTCCCCCTCTCGAGATTGTGCCACGCTGTTGAGTTCTTGACGGCTATGAACTGTTTCGGGGCAATGGTCGCCTGGCTCTGGCGGTCCCAATCCGACAACACACCACCTAGGTCGATAATGACAGCTTTAAAGTCCTTGCACATTTTATGAAAATTAGAGCCGAATAATGCAGGTAAAAACGAGATAGCTTCGGTCTACCCACAGGTATAGAAAAGGGATCGGTTTGGACTTTTGCGAAAGTGCCGCCATGAGCATGGTTGCTCTCAGTGTTCTTATAAGGTTTTGTCTCTTCAGAAGACTTGTGCTGGTAAAAAAACATGTGCGGGAGATCCTCCATGCTGGTTGCAATCTGCGCTTGGCAGACGCGAACAGAAGTGCCGCGTTGGGTCTCGTGTTATGTACGATAGCAGGCCGATACGTGCGACGCGTGATTCATATAACGTAAGACTCAACAAGACAGGATCGCAGAATTGTATTTCGCCGAGAAAGCTCTTGTATCATGGTTGTCTAGGTCTTCCTTCGCAGCCTGACGATCTCCCCAAAGGCTCTAGTCTGCGGTGATCGGCGGCGTGGACGAGTTGCAGATCTCGATCATACTGAGTATGCCTTCCTATCGACTGGGCCAGACGAGAGGTTCCATTATTGCTAATGCCTAGAATTCATACCGTTGCAAAAGTCACGATGGAGTGCGCCAAGGAGGATGCGCTAGCGGTCCGTGCCGTTCTTCTGCATCTGGAAGGGGCAGCCGAGCTGTACCGTATTGTGATGATTCGTCATTGAGGAACATCAGACCCAAGCAGGCTGTGATCCTGAACGCGAACTAAGATCTGAACGGCGATTTTCCTCGTGTTCCGGATGCTACGGATTAACTGTGCTTGCACTAACGTTTCTGAAACCCGATTCATTCCTATTTGACCTCTTCGAACGGTTTTTGTCCGTAGACCACACGGCTGCGGATCAATTAGCCTGCGATTCTCCATCTCCTACTGGTAAACACTTACACATCGACCATCCCATGGAATGCAGTGTCCTTCAACTCCTTACGGACCTGTGCGAGCTCAACGAGAACCTCTTCCCGTGTTCGCCCAAGCACGCCACAAAACAATTTGAGTGAAAAAGCCTCTAAGCCTTCCAGAAGCTGCACCAAGTTAAGCAGCCCGATGTCCTTGTAGAATGGGTCTGAAGGCCCTGAAGAAGGTTAGCAACTTCGGCAGAAACGGGAGGACTTGGCTCCTTACATGGGCCTATGGGCACTCTGAAGCGTTGATGGAATACGTCCTGGAAGCCAGAGTCTCTCACCCATCCCTCAAGTTTAGGTCCGGGGCAGGGGTCGCGGCCGATATGCCTGCAAGCCTCAAGAAACGACTTATTCCAACCCTGAGTAGCATGTGTTTCAGTGTAGGAGCCGTCTTCCGAATAGTATTCCGGAGACAAATCCTGAAATTCTACCCAACCTCCTGGGTTGAGATGACTGATAGTAACAGTTAGAGTTGTCCCAGCAAGTGATAAAGAGGTCCAGCAACCATAAATGGTTGCGAAGCAGAATCACTTACTCATAGATATTCTTCACCAGCTTCGGCCAATCGGCGATCGAACAAGCCTTGCGTCATCGTTATTCAAGATCAACCCGACTTATACTGTAAGAATGACAGAAAGCTTACCATGTACCTGCACATGATAAAGTCATACTTCTCATGCCCAACCCATGGGCTTTCAACGTCGTCGACTACCCACCTAACGTTTGGGGGTTGCCTCGTAAAGAAGTTTCAGTAAAAAGGCGTCGTTTGTTCCCTCAGGAGACCTACCACTCTGGCTGAATTGGACTCAGATCAGTACCAATAACTTCGGCGTTCTCGAAGATGTCACTAAACTCCACCGCCCCTGTGCGACCTTGTTAACATTTGTGT
This sequence comes from Colletotrichum euphorbiae, assembly GCA_037178605.1. Classification (NCBI taxonomy): domain Eukaryota; kingdom Fungi; phylum Ascomycota; class Sordariomycetes; order Glomerellales; family Glomerellaceae; genus Colletotrichum; species Colletotrichum euphorbiae. Next base: position 72,989 of record JAXCEF010000205.1, read on the forward strand.
TGCGAGGGTGTTAAGTCATGAAGCTCATACAGATACCAGTGCCTGTGCCTATATCAAGTACTCGATGCACCTCTTCCTTCTTGATAGGAGCGAGCCAGAGTCGACTGCCGATTGACCTGACCATCAATACATGCGCCTTATCAAGGCGATCCGACTCGACCTATCCAGTTATGAGAAACTATCACCACACAACCTATTGGAGTGAAATTTTCGTGACCAAAACCCTTACCGCATCGTTGGGGAAGCAGTACGCTATTTAACATATTAGCATGGTACCATATATGACGACTTTCGAGATTGTTGGCGTGAAAACTCACTGCCCGAGCGATACGCGTGGTATCTGCGTCCGTACTCCTCGGGATAGTCGACAACGCTCGAAGTGAGAGATGTAGTGTACGAAGACCTGGAGGGTCAGTTTCGCGATAAATTTTCAAAAGAAAAAAGGTTTCGTACAAGCGCTCATCAATCGTTGAAGCGTCATTGGTCTAGCATATAATAACTCCAGTCAGCAGAGACAATCGAAGAAAGGTCTGAGAACCCACAGTTCCGCCCTCGTCGACATCAAGAGGCTCATTCGCGGCCACAGTTTGAGTGGCATCACCTTCAGCAGAAGCCTGAGGAGACGCACTCGCCTTTCCAAGAGGGGACCGCCCGGTTGTTTGGCTGGTAGGGGGAGGTGTTGTTATGCGGCCAAAGCCAGCTTCCGAAGTTGATGGGTTGGCCATCAGTGTAAAATTGTCGCTTCTGAGCTGAAGAACTGTGCAATTGGTCTTTGATGAAGCTTTTGAGACTGCTCCTCGAGTGCCGACGGAAATGGCTCATGAATGTTGGGAAAGGAGAAAAGAAGTGTAGGCAGAGGCAGGGTTCTCACCGGTCTGCCGCTCGACAGATGACCCGCTGTTGTTGCAAGCATAGCTGCACGATCAACAGTCCTGGACAGACACCTCCTTCTTTTGGACCTCAATGCGACGTATAGTCATAAAGATTGATCCCATTCGCTGGTTCCACTGCGGCCGGCCTGTTGGAAGAGATGGACCAACGTGAATTTGCGGTGAAATCCGTTCGGATTGCGCAACCCTTGTCGCCAACTGCAGACAATTCGTCCCGTCGGAACCAGGGCCCGTCGCCGGAAATGCAGAGAAATGTGCCTTTCGATTCTCACAGCAACGTCCTCAATCAAGTGGGGAAAACAAATTTCAACAATCATGCTAGCATACAATTCCAACCGATGAAAGGTTTCATGCCGTCATTTGCTCCTGCAACCCCGTCATTTGGCCTCTCATCGCGTCGATGTCTTCCGCGAAAAGTCCTCTCAGAGTAGGATTCTCCTCACCCTTCGTAGCCATATTTTCGCATCTGGTCATATCCCCCCCCTCGCCTGTCTCGACAAGAAAGCATGTGCGGGCGGACAACTCATTTGGCGATCAAACGGCCGAGGAGTTGTTGGATGAGGAACCCATGCCGGCGGTCGTTCAAGCGCCACCCGGTCCCTTTGAAAAGATTGCAAACCATGTGGTGGGGTCTCTGAACAAGTTCAATGTTGTGATCGACACACCAAGAGAGAACCCGCCGCAGTACGACGAAATCTTTTACCGTATGATGACCCTGTTTGCAGAAATGGACTTGGGTCCCGGGATCGACAGATTCCTCCAGTACGGTAAGCCCGGCTCCGCGTATTGCTTTCCAGCTGTGTGTCAGATGGCACCCAAGAAGGTCGGGCCTCTCAACAAAGACGGCTGCCGCAATCACCGCGATCATTCATGTTGTGTGCCGATCGTTTGCGGCACTGCCGGAGATGGGAGCAAGACGGACTCCTTTTTGAGGCCGCCATTCAAGGCAGCCGATGGAGAGAATAAATCAAATAGATAGATGAAATTGAGGAATTTGAAGCCCTCAAGGCCAAAGACTCACGAGCAACGACTGGTATCAAATAGAACGAGTCTTGCTGACATGTTGGTGTGCTTTTGCGCGGCTCCTTAATCAACTGAACTTTGATATGCTTGTGACACCCTCGCTGAACACAACCTTAGGGGGGCTCTTCTTTTTTATGCCGACCCGTTGAAGAGAGCTCAGTAGTCGCTACAAATTTTTAGTTGTTCTGGAAAATCGACTGACGTTACTTGGACACGCCTCTGTCCCGGCCGAGGCCGACTTCCATGTTTAGATATACTACGAACCAGGCCTTTATCTAACTTGTTTGTTCATTACGACCAAATTGAACGTATTGTTAAGTAGCGAGGATGAAGAAACACCTAAACAAGAGGAAGCATGATGGACGGGGCAGACAGAGACTGGATGAGGACTTTTCATGCATCAACTTATATTCTAATGAAAGAATGCCAAATCCCCCATCTGTACTTGAAAAGAAGCTACATTTTCGTGCTCAATTTGCCCTTCTTACCAATCACGGGCAATTGGTCTAAACTCTCCAGAGCTGGCTGAATTTTGCAAGTCGCTAGTGGCCTCTGCGGCTGTGTGTTCGGCACTTGCGAGTGACAGGCTGGGACTCCGACTTTGCAGGCGTTGATAATGCCTGCGAGTTGCTCGACTTGTTCTTGGTCGCTTCCGTCACCAGCACCATCACTCGCGCTTCCCTTCAGAATTGATGACTGATGGGGTGGCCTCGTCTCGTCTCCAGAGTCCATCACTTCACTCCCTTCCCTGCGGCACCTCAGGATCTTCTCTCGCTGTCGTAGACTCGAGTGACGACTTGATGTCGTCGATGATGTCGAGATGGGTTGCGGCCGCTGTGCAGACTGTGGGGTCCGCAACTGCATGATCGTCGTGGGCTTTGGCATCATAGGCTCCTCGCGGGCCTTCTTGGGTGGACGCGGAGGTTTTGGAAAGCTATCAGAGCTTGGCTCCGCTCTCTTACTGTCCTTATCCTGTCCAGTGTTGACCACCCGGTCGGTGTCGAGGAGAAGTACTTCCCTGATCCGCTGCTCCAAGCGCATTGCCTCGGGGCCGTTGCTCGCTATGGCCTTCTCTCTGATCCAGCGGCGGATATCGGGCGTGAGGTCAACGATCGGTCTCCTGTTGAAGAGGTACAGCAAGAAGTAAATGTGACCAACAGCTCCAACGTCCCAATCCATATTCGCGTAAATCGACTCGACATCCGGCAGCACGTCATAGCCATATGGGTCGAAGATACGAATGCGGTCCATGTCGTCTTCGTCGGTGCCGCGAAGTCGGACTGCCGCCGACAAGGTGTATCTGCTGGGCTCCTCATTGAAGTGAAGGTGTTTGCAACCTTGCGGCAACTGTACGTCGAAAGTCTGCAGAGACCGCAGCGTCTCCGTATCGCCGTCTGACGCCTGTGAAGCGCACACGGAGCCATTGGGTCGGGTTAGCGAAGACGAAGCGCTTGCTGCCTTCGGCGCCTTCGACGGGAAACGCAACACATATGGCGGCGATGGCCCTCGCAGGGTTGAATCCGGTGCAGCCGCTTCGTTTGTTGTCGATTTCGATCATTTGTGACCTCGCGCGGTCGGCCGGTCGAAGTTCCTCCTTTCTCGTTCTTGTGCCCTTGGGCCCGTCCCTGCGCATGCTAGGGAACATGAGGAACCCTTCCCGAGACCAAATCGTCTCCTCCATCATGTCGCAACCTTGAATGCTGTCAAAAGTGAAGTCTGGCAATCCGTTCTGGTCCTTGGTCGTGATGGATTTCTTCAAGAAATCCAGCAGGTGCGCGTGGCTGCCCTGAGTCCTCAGTGCCCCAGCGTGCCATGCCAATCGGACGATGGGGTTGAGCTTCATCTCCCGAATTCTGTCCTCGTTGTCGTTTTTGATTTCATTTACGGTGAGAAAATAGTTCAGGTGTCTGAGAAGCGCCCTGAGGCAGTTGAGACATGCATCTCCGGTGTTGAACTCCGTGGACCAGCGGTCGTAGAGAAGGTGACACGCGTCCGCGTTATAGTGAAATTTCGTATGACGAATGTCAATATCGTCTTTGATTTCGGACAGATAGCCGGCTTGCGATAGCGAGCCATGTTGTCATGAGGAGCGGTGATGATGGTATTGTGTTGGTGAAGTTGGGGAGGTGAGGTGTTGTGTGGGTGAAGTTGGGAAGGTAGGTACGGGTGGGTGGTGTTGTAGAGTCGGATTAGAGTGGGAAAGGCACAATATCAGACAACACAGTCCATTCACCTTCTACTGCGCCTTAGCATTGTTCTGCCGTGTCTCTCTGTGACGTGACTTGAATGTGCATACTACATCTAGGAGACTTTGGGTGCTCTTGTCCCGCTGCTGCTGCTGCCACTCCTCCTATAGGCCCTTACTCGCGTCGTTGAGGCTTTGTATTCCAGCAAAAAGTGGCATAACGAAGTTTGACCACCCAAAGAATCGATTAGCTGCCTGATACCGCATCTTGGCCAGTAGCATGCCATTGAGTCGCCAAGCCTCATGTCGACGCTTTCTTTCACCTGGTATGACCAATGTCCTGGCACAGAATCGGCAGAGGGCGGAACGTGCTTCTAAAGGGCCCAATCATTGCCACCTTGAATCGAACCGTCTCCTCTTCGGTGTATTCCCTGCCCTCGGCCTCGGCCTTCTCCGCCATCAGCTGTGCCACACTCTTGACCTCCTTGAAGTCGCCCTTGATGCCACTCGTCTCCTCTCCCCAGATCTCAAAGAACTGCATGCCGTAGCGTGCGTAGTGCTGAGCGCTGACCGGGGTGCTCGGGGCTGGCTGGCCGGTGACGGCGGCGAAAGAGTCAATGTCGAGGATGACGAGGTTCAGCATCACCGAAGCATCCACATCCCATACGTCGGCAGGGTGAGGATCAGCTACGATCGACTGACTGATGAGACCTCCGGCAGCGAGTCCCATTTCGTCAACGGCCACGGTCTGAGGCGCTCTCTTAGCACTCCTGTGTGGCACAGAATCACCAGCGGACATCAGACTCATCGTCGACGGACCACCGGACAAACAATTGTTCATGCCGCCGCGGTGGAGAACCCTGGCTTCCTGGTGGTGAGTGACCCCGAGCGTGAAGGGTTTGGCCGGGAAGTAGACGTCTCCAAGTTGGATTTCTTCGCCAAAGTCCATCCGAGTTGCTCGGGAACGAAAGCTCCGAGGCTCTCCCGTGTACTCGCTGAGAGTCTGTTCCCGGACGGGAATGTCGAATTCCTCTCGGATGCGCTCCTTGACATCCTTCCACGAGCTGTTCGGCGTGAGACCCTTTTCGGCGAGATTGAAGGTGCGCGTGACGACCTTGCGCTTCTTGTCCTCGTAGCGGACATCGAATTGTGCCGGGAAGTGCTTCTTGATTGGTATGATTTCGATCTGAATGCCTCCAATTTTCTCTTCGCCGGTAACCTGAGCCTCGACAGAGAAGCCGTTGCCCTTTGGCTCAGCCACGAACTGGCGGATCTTGCCGTCCTCGGAGGCGATGCCGTCGAGCCAGGGCTGCTCCGGAAGGACCAGGTAGTCTTGAATCGACTTTCCGCTCTCCAGCATCTCCTTTCTCTTCTGCGCGTTCTTTTCGTTCTCCGTCATTGGGAGGCCCGAAACGGCGTTGACACCGCCCACATACATCTTCAGTACGAAGGGGGCTGACGCAGAGAAGTTGATCCACATGGCCTCTCGCTGGTACATGGGGAAGAAGATGCCGCCCTTGCCGAGGAGCTGCTGTGGCATCTTGTCCTCGTAGTCGGCGATCTTGAAAAGGGGGAAGAATCCGAGGCCCGGAGGCAGCGAGTTGACGTCTCTGTTGTCAGGCACGCGGACCGTGCGGTTCAGTCGGATGCTGAGAGCATCTTTGTTGCCGCCGTGGGAGACGACGATACTGGTGGCCAGCTGGCCCGGGGCGTCTCGCCAAAGACTGACGGTCAAGTTTCTGCGGTTGGAAACCAGTTCAGCGTGGTTCGCGCGGGCTTCCGGGCGAACGTTGACAATGTCCGCAATCGAGGGGTTGTTGATTCTGACCATTTTGGCGATGGAGGTGGAGGATGCGTTGCGGTCGTTCAGTCGAAAGCTTGCGGTATTGCGCGGGCAGTTGGTTGCCGGTGAGTATATCAGACAATCTGCTACGAGAGCAGTGGACTCTTATATCTCAGCCTGGACAGTTTCACCAGAAGCTGCCGCCTCCCTTTCATGCTTTCAATCATTGCAATCGCTTTTGGCAGGTCGTTATCGCTCGGTGACATCGCAGCAGACTCAGTGTGGCGTCCAGAATAGAGAGCTCCGATTGGTCAGATCGGCTGGAACTGGCCGCCCCACCCTGGAGTTTTGCGCAGCGGCGGATTACTTCTGGAAGGAACCCGCTGGCAAACACCATCAACATCTCGTCAACTTCAACGTCCTTGTCGCACTGGTCGCCTTTCGCTGTCACCTTCTTTTAGTCACGAAGCGTCTTTTCGGCTCCTCTGCCAGTTGCAGCAGGCTCCCTAGGCTCAAAGACATGCCCGTAGCCTTGCTGCGCAGCAGTGTCTTTCACGGTTCTACAAACTGTCGGAACTCACGCAAGGAAGCTTCTATACATATTCCGTTCATCTCGTCCTGCAGCCTCTTTCGAAACACGGTTGCACAATGTATTGACATCTGCCAACACCATGTCAATGGCAGCACCAAACATCGCTTGGCAGGGAATCCGCTGTATTCAAAAGCTCAAAAGCCGCGCTTCCAGGGACTGCACAAATAATGCATGGACCGCTGGAAGCTGTCAAATGTCAATCGTTGCCGTTGCCAAGAATCAGATCACGTCAGGACATGGATACCCAGGCTAACCACGACCGGCGGATCCATGTCCCTGGTATCGGCCAGTTTGCCAAACCGACTTCTGATTGGCGGTGCAGACGAACGACAAAAAACATGAGGGACGCCGCTCATCAGACCATTCAGGACCCTCGATGCCTCATTCTGGAGTCATGCTCTCATAGGGCACGGCGTAAAAAATACCCCCTGAATGTTTGTTAGCGTGTGACTTTGCCCCTGCTAGCGTTCAAGGGTTAGCCAGGGTCAGATACTAACAATATCTAACCAGGACAGCTCGGTTAAGGAAGTTCTGGGGCAATAGGGATGTCCAACTGTTACAAAAATTCAGGGACTGTATTGTACATCTCTCCCCGCGGCAGACCCAATAAGCCGGACGACCCAAGGAGGACGACCGCCAAAGGGCTGTCCTAAGACTTTTGCTTTTTGTCGGCATGCTGCTCCGCGCTGCCCTCGTCGGCAGCCCGCTTGGCCGGTGTAATCTCGTCTCCCTTTGCTTTTGATGGACCGTCGTCGGCCTCGTCCGCGCGTCCGCCGTCATCACTCTCGAATTCGTTCATCATCTCCGTGTCCACGCCCTCGAATAGCTTGCGCCAGCTTCCGTCCCGCACCTCGTCGACGTTTCCGTGCAGTCCAACTTGATATGCCTGCTTCATTGCCGCCAGGCATGCCGTCCTTCGGTCGTCGAAGTCGAACATGGGCTTCGGGTACACTCCCTCTTCCGGCTTTTCCCCACGACCTGTCACCCGGACCCCGGCCTTTTTCTGATCTGGCAGCGGAGCCTTCCACGGCTCGTAAATGTACTTGGCATCCAGCTTCTTGAGTTCCGGGACCCAGCGACGAACGAAATCTCCGTGCTTGTCCCATTTCCGACCGAAAGATACCGGGCTATAGCAGCGGAAGTATTGCGAAAAGAAAGCGGTACAGCTTAGCCATTGCCAGTTACCCGCGTTGCACGAAGGTTCATGGTCAAGGAGCCACTCTTCGAAGACCTCGCAGCCACGTTCCCAGTCGATGTAGCAGCCTCCTCGCGTAAGGAAGCAAGCAACGGAGTGACGGCCGAGGTGGTGGATCCAGCCCTCCTCGCGCAGTTGCCGCATCAGGGCGTCAATCCATGGGAAGCCCGTCATCCCGTACTTCCACCTCCTGAACCACTCGTCGGCCTGTTCTGAGTCGACGTGGTACTCCCCGGTGACGAGCCCCGTCTTTGGGTCGACTTTGGATGGCAAGTGCCATGGGATGAATCGGCAGTACGGATTGTTCACCGTCTGGGTGAACTTGTACCCCAGCGCCGCATGCGCCGCAAAGTACATATCTCGGAACAGCAGCTGGCCGAGCAGGTTCTCCGGCACCTTGGCGGCACCCTTGCCATACTTGTCGATAACGTCCTTTGCTCTCCAGTAGAATTCGCGCACTGACAATGCCCCAAAGTGCAGGAAAGGAGACAGGAGCGTCGTCGATTGCGGCTCAAACGCTGCAGGGTTCGTCTTGGGCTTTTCAAAAGTGGCTGTGTACTTTTTGTCAGCCAAAATTTCCTCCAGCATCTTCCACGCCTTCGTCTCTCCTCCTCGATGCGGCGTGGTCGCAGGCGGGAACCCGAGCTCCTCCATCGTCTCAACCGCAAAGTCACCGTCGGGACCGGAAATCTTCTTGTACGCCGAATCCCCCTCGGTCCGCTGCTCGGCGTTGAAATCCGGCTTCGTCTCGGGTGGCGTCGGCTCAAAATCGACCGGCATCTCCCCGGGGTCCGGCAAAGATTCCGGCGCGGGAATCGGTTTTGCGATGGGCCCGACCTTTGCGCCCGCCGCCTGCAGCTGCGATATGGACATGGTCGGCTTGCCGCCGTGCTTTTCAACGACCGCATCGCTGTCCCACAGCGTCCGTCCACTTTTGACGATGACTTTGACGCCCGCATCCTCGGCAGCCTTCATCACGACTTCATCACGATCGCGTCCATATGCATCCGTGTCCTTTTCAAAGACGAGATGCGTCACTTTCCACGCCTTGAACAGTTTCGGGAACAGCGTTTGAGGTCCCTCGCGCAAGACGAATAGCTTCGACTTGGGGTTGATCTTGGTGATGCTCTGCGATAGGTCATTCTGGCAATCAAGTCTATCAGTAGTCAGCATCCGGCGCTCAATTGGTCTCAGGGACTATGAAGCGGTTGACCAACAGGAATTGCCACCGGTTCAGACCCCCTCGAGCGCGGTAGACGTAATGCGGATCCCAGGTGAAAATTGGCCAGAACACCGCCGGATCGAGGGCGAGGGCGGCCGCGAGGGCAGGCGAGTCGTGCAGCCGGAGGTCGGTCCGGAACCAGTAGATGACGCGCGGGCTGGCTGGCATCGTGCCGAAGTGAGTGAAGGCGTTGGTCGGGTGAGCCTGTGTAACGTCCAAGGTCGCGGGGGGAACCTGTCAAATCGGAAAATCGTGAAGTCTCATCAATTGGCACGTCATTCAGAGGCCTCGAGGAGCTATGACCAAGAGCAGGGCAGGAGAAGAGAAAAAAAAAATCAATGATGTCAATGATTTTCCCAGCCACACTCAATCGTGAACTCGCTGGAATTCGATTTTTCTGCAATTGAAACCACCATTCCCAGTCCGAGGCATGCGAGCCAGCACAACGCTAACGACAGGTCTATAACGCGAAGAACTTTCCAGGCATGCGAGCCAGCACACCGCTGGCGACGCGTTTGAAGGAGCAAAATTTGAATCCTTCCCATCAAGAAGGGCAACGAAAAGACGAATAGGAAGTTACGTCGTCGAGATGATGGTGATAAAGATGACGAAGAGGGCAGTATGATAATCTTCGATTATCTGCTAAACAGTGTTCAGTTATTTTACCACTACTTCTTTGACTTCTTGTGTTTACTCGATGAGCCGCCCTCTTCGTCCTCTTCATCACTATTATCTTGACGACGTAACTTGCCACCAGACTTTTCGTTGCCCTTCTTAATAGAAATGAGGCAACCCTGCTCCTTCAGACGCTTCGTCAACGGTGTGCTGGCTTGCATGCCTGGGAAGTCCTTGGCGTTATAGACCTGGAAGACGTCGCTCATGATGATGGATTTAATAGGGGCTTTGGAATCCCTATGTCTAGGGTGGACGAGGACCAGGGAGAATCGGAGGCGGAATAGGCCTGGCGTCCGGACTGACATGTCCGGGAAACAGAAGAAGCAGCCCTCTTGACCGTGCTCGTCTTCTCCAACAAAAGGAGAGGATACCAGCGACCCCATGATCCGCTTGCCAGGCCGCACGAAATCTGACGGCATGTTGGTCTCATCTTTTAAGCCTTCCTCATCCCAGATGCTACAGTAGACAACGTATGATGGGAAGTGCAGTCTGTCGTATACTTCATCAGGAGTAAGGTTGGGGTTATTGATCCGTAATTGGAGAATTGGCGGCGGGTCGATTACTCTGCGATCTCTCTCGCCGTAGCCGCAGCATCTTGCTGCTACGGGTTGCTGCCGGAAGAAGATTTCGTACTCGTTGGGGGGCAACACGGGCTTTTCATCGGAAACGAACTCGTGCTTAACCGGTTGCGAAGGACCGTGGCAGAGGTCTTCGATCTTGACTGCCCTATCCGCGGTCGCGCTCCATGCAGTCGCTGGAGCTGTAGATCCGGAACGGACGGGAGGGATCCTCAAACCAGGCGGTGTAAATGGAATAGCAACCTTTCCGTCGTAGGTGGCATTGTGAACACGCGCAGCGGATATTGCTGGAGCCTGGTTCCGCATCATCAAGTGCTGCTCTCTTGCTTCGCGGAACTCGTCGTATGGCTCCTCGGGTATTGCTGGAGCGTGGTTCCGCATCATCAAGTGTTGCTCTCTTGCATCCCGGATTTCATCGGGTGGTAGCTCCTCCACGGGATATCGAGGTGCCTGTGCGCGATATGGGTCGTGGATTTGCGCAGAGTGCGGCGGCGGTTGATAATGCTGGTATTGCGGCGAAGCTTGGTGATAGCTCGGCGATGGCGGTTGCTGGTAGTTATGGTATTGGTGATACTCTGGTTGATACTGCGTTTGGTGTGCTTGCGCCATTGGTCTGGGCTGCGAACTTGTGTTGAAGAGTCCCGAAGGGGGAGGAAGACGCGGAGATTCACTTTTGAAGTGATAGGCTTCTGCAGCAGGCCCAGGCGGGCCATACCCAGGCGGGGGAGCCCACGAGCCGTGTCTTTGAGCCATGCCGTCTGATGCTGCACTGCTATCGTAAACCTGCTGCTGCAGCAAGGCTTCTCTTGGGTGGTAAGCCATTGGGAAAGAAGTCCACGACTATTCGGGCGATTTCAGGTGCTCCTAAAAGCAGCTTCCCTGGTTAGCAACAACGCCTATAGTCTCAATCCACGTTCTCGGCTCGAGATCTGGCGGCCGGAGTGAACTCACAGAGTGGAGAGGGTCTCAGATCCGTCCTCGGCCTTTGGGTAAACCCTCGTAGAGGGTTTGGTCCTAGGACGCTCGGTCTGACGGCAGCACCCAGGAACCGGGAGAAGCGATCAGCGGGGAGGGAGGACCGATTCGTTAGAACGAAACACAATGGCGTTGCTGATGGCGCCGTATCGCATGCAGGACGGGCGAGTTGTCTTCGACTGTCGGATCAGGTCGTGTCGGCCGGGGGAGAGCAGGTGGGCGTTGGCGTCGGCGCTGGCGTGGTTGTAGGGCGAGTAGGAACAGTGAGGCGTGGATTTAGCCGAGGAAGATAGCATACCACTGGATTGCGGGAGAGCGCTGGTGAGGTCAAGGGCGAAGCGAGGATCCAGATGAGGGCCGTAGAGTGTGGAAGGGAAGAAAATGGCAATTGGTATGGGCGGTGGAGGGGGGCTGCTGGTATGTATGTGTATGAAGACGCGTACAATTAGATAAGTCCCCAAACGTAATCCCGAAAGTCGACTTGCGACGCCAAATGGGTGATGGATTGAGTGATTGTGGCAGGATGGATGGGCCGAGGTAGGCGAGCTGGAAAGGGTATCACTTCCCCTCCCCGTTGGCGCGACGAGTGTCTACTCGGTTGACGATTTGCTTCCAACAGCGTGAACGCCAAGTTGAAGGTGGAAAGGCGAGAAAAGCGAGGGAGACGAGAGAGACGACAGAAACGAGAGAGTGAGAGCGTGGATGAAGATGAGATGACGGCGAGGATGAGAGGGCCACCTCGACTGTTAAAAGGACCGGGCAGGACAGGACGACTAGGCAGGAGCAGTGTTGGCTTGTCTGGTCTTGTCGAGGGAAGACCGGGATCAGGCCCCACATCGGACAATGTGGTGGATGGGGGAGAGAAATTGGAGCCTTGGAGAGCCCTTGGGCGTGAATTGGCTGATCAGGCCAGGGAAGACACTAATAAGCGGCGCGGAAGCGGCTAAACTGGGCTTCCACTTGCCCACGCTGCCCAGGATTAGAATGAAGACTTAGTAACCAATACAAGGGACGAGGGACAAGGGCCAGGGGACGGGGCCAAGGGCAAGGACGGGGTTACTAGGGAACCGTGAACTGGATGGGGACAGGGACCCGGATCATGGGTACGCCCAAGGAAGGCAGGAGGCGACATTTGGCCGACTGCTAGGGGCGCACTGCATCGACGAGGACTCGGCCGGGTGGGAATAATTGAAAATAAAAGAAGCATAACGGGTACGTGGAATTATACGTACCGTGCCTTCTTACACTAAGGTACCTAGTTAGTGTATTTATATGCACTACACGTGTATTACACACTACGGATAAAGGAACGTACAGTGCTGAAGTGTCTATCTAACGCAAGGTCGGTACTTCTATGGTAAGGTAGGAGTACGTGACATCGATCCGTACCTGCCTTACCTAAGGCACCATCCAAGCCACTGAAATGCATTTAGGATGGATTACCTTCGTCCATAAAGAATTGCCTAGAACCTAACCTATGAGGACCCGAGGCAGGAGCAGCAGTCCTGAAAATGCTCGGCGGTGAAGATCAATGAGAATCACGACAGGAAGGGAACTTCGGTTTGGGCACATCTTACATAAGCACTCCGAGATATCTGATGCTGACTGAGGAAAGTACCGCGGTACATTATCACCTGGCCAAACCTTTCCCACAATCATCACCACGACCACAACAACAACCACCTCAACCATGGTCCACCACTTCAGCTCGCCTCGGTGCCCGCATGCATTGCCATTCATACCTTACTTCCAACAGCCTGCTGGCGGAATCGTGGGCGCACGCAGCACAACCTCCGCCGCACAAAAGACAGAAGTCTTCATTGGCATGCAGATTGGACATGCCCTGCTCCTGCACCCGGTAAGCACGCCTGCGAATCAGACGATATCTCTTGCGTTCTGACTTCTGTTGGAACTTGGGACGCTGCGGCGGATGCTCGATGAAATGCGATGCAACCTGGCATGCAGCGCCTTACAATACAGTCCCTGAATGTTTGTAACAGTTGGACATCCCCACTGCCCCAGGATTTGCCTGATCGAGCTATCCTGATCAGGTATATCATATTGTTAGTATCTTACCCTGGCTAACCATTGAACGGTCGCAGGGGCAAAGTCACACGCTAACAAACATTCAGGGGGTATATAAAACCTCGCGCGGAAAACGTGAAAAGGGGTCCCTTGTCCTCCCTCGTCGATCTGCTCCCCCGTCGCCCTCAGCCAATCGTCAGAGGGCGGCCATAACTCCGATACGACGCCGGAAACACAACTCCTCACAATTCATTTTTCTTGCTAAGGACGTTGCCTCTAGAGACGTATCGTCGCCTTCTCTCCCGGGCTCAATGAAACACGACTTCACGGTGGTTACTCTCGCTCATCGCTCGCACCTGGGGCCGCCTCAGGCTATTGATAGGTGCATCTGTCGAACTGGGCGTACGCCGATGGGCGTATGCCGATTTGACCCGAAATCCGTCCCGACCGATAGCTGGATTGTGGGTACCTGTATCTAGCAGAGATTTTGGTGGAGACCTTTGTACCTCAGAACTAATGAAACACACATACCGATTTTCACCCAATTGATGCGAAAAGTCCAATAATTAAGAGTCTTATACGCATCGTTATCCGATTTTGAAGCTATCGCGACTGGATAACGCGTCAAATTGCACTTAAACTATTTTTAACTATATATTTGCAGACCTAACCTACTCTTCGCTACCCTCAGAAGGCCTATAATGCCTCCCAATATGTCCAAGCCCTCTGCTAATGAGGCCATCACGAAGATCCGGCTGAATAGTCCGAAGGATTGGATATTATGGATTAATTAGCTAGAGGCTCGCGCCTCTAGAGTCGAATTATAGCACTATATCGATCTAAGTAAGACCAATAAGCTATCGCTTAGTGACGCCATCATAAAACCCAACCTTCTAGATATAAGGCTTATTATTAGGGCCTACCTAAGTACTTACACTAACTCGACCCCTACTAACGAAGAGGATGCTATTCGCAACTTCAAAAAGAAGGAGACGAAGTTCTATAATACTATAATAACCCAATATGCGGAGGAGAAGAAGATATACTCTAAGCACGTTAGAAATATCGCCACAATATAGGACTAGATATCTAATACTATCTATCGCTAATACCTCGAGACTTACTGCTTAATAAAAGAAGATATTGCTACTTAGATATTAAAGCTCTAGGCCCGAGTTAGTAGCTCAGTTATCAATCAAAAGAAGGCTATAGTATATAAGTATAAAGATATCCTTTTAAATAGGAAAAATCGAACTATTACCACACAAGAAGAAATCACCCTTTAGGTCAAGTAATGGGATATAGCTATCTTCAAAAGCTAAGCAGCTAAAGTCCCTCAAATAGAGCAATTAAGCCTATAGTTTAATAACTTCTATAGGGTTTTAAGTAGCTCTCCCCTAGCTGCCTAGATAGGAGGGTATTAAGCCCTTGTAGGCGTAAAGGCTAACGAAGATAAGCTTGAGGCTAGTGATATTCTCCTAGCTACCCGTGAAGCTATCTAGCAGCTCGCGGATACCGCGTTCAGAAGCAAGCCTGGGAGGGGCATATTTGGGCCTACTATAGTAGATGTTAATAATAACTCCAAAGATAATAACCCCAAGTATTAGCGAAGAGGAGGAGGCTATAAGTATAAGGCTAGCAGCTAATAAGACTTATATAATAAGAAGCCTCGCCAAAACGACTGCAGTAACAATAGGTAGTATGCTCTCTACTACTATAAGAGATATACTCTCTAGCGCTGCTACGTCGCTTTTCTAGAAGACCAGCCCAAATAGTTTAGCCTCAATAAAAACCTTATTAACCGCATCATCAAGAGGATCCAGCCTAGTAGTGATTTAGTAGAGGAATTCAAAAAGGCAAAGACTTATCGATTAGGTTAATGACTATATAGTAGCCGTAATAGCAGATATAGGGGGACTATTATAGCAATCAATAAAGTTTAATACTCCCTCTCTTTCTTAGTTCTACTTAATACTAGAGCGATAATATATATATTTAATAACCTCTCACGATTTATTAACTTTTAATTAGCCTCTCACGATGATTTTATTATCGCTAGGACCTTAAGGGCTGCTATTGATGGCTGGGGGTCTGTAGACCTTCACCTTTAAGGCTCTGGAGGGCTGCTAATAACCCTTTAACTTAATAACGTGGCGTATTATAAAAATCTTACTACTAGCTTTATATCTATATAACTGCTTTAAAAGAAGGGTATATAGTGGGATATAAGACCTAGCGACCCTAATTAAAACTGCCTCTGATGAAGAGATTATACCTATGTGGCGGAGATATTTAACATCAACTAATAGCATCTGCTTGAGTATCGTCCACATAAGGGGGCGAGTATCCCTATGGGGTTTATAGTGATAGCTACCCCTCCGGATGAGATATATAAACGCCCTCTTCGCTAAAAATATAATTCTTTAACTATTCGCAGACCTCTTTGAGGTTTAATACTATTATAGTATTAACATATTAGCTATTGCAGCCTAGAACCCTTATAATAACTACCTGAGGCCACAAGAGGTATTTATATTAATAACGATAATAAGCCTATTGAGACTATTAAGTGCGACTCTTGCGCTATAGCGAAGATAATAAGATAAGTCCGCTAAGCCCCAAGAGAGTCAGTAATATCATTAAAACCTAGCGAAAGGATCGCTATCAACTTCTACAACTATAATAAGGGATATAGAGAGTATATATTAGCAGCTATTATAGCGGATAGAGCCTCAGGCTTTGCCTAGGACTTCTACCTAACTAACTAAATAAGCAAATCCCTCATCTAAGTAGTAAATAAAGTTATATTAATAATTAACATATAGTATAAAACCAAGGTCCAGGTTATTGAGGCTAATAATAAGATACTTTAACACCTAAGAGTCGTAATAAGGCTTAAAAGCAAGGGTATTCAAATAGAGCTATCCGCTCTAAATACGCAAGCCTAAAATAGAGGTGCCAAAAGGATTACTACTATTATTAAGTAAAAATCCCGCTCCCTATAACTCTCAGCCTCAGTACTTATAGTACTATAGCCCGAAATTATAAAAGCTGCTACCTACTTATATAACCGGACGCTACGAAAATAGCAAAAAGGCTAGAAGACGCCTTATGAGATATTTCATAAGACATTAAAAGAGGGTTTTATAGTACCTGACCTAACCTATCTTCAAGCATATAGTAGTAAGTCTTTTATAATAACTTCAGACGCCTAACTTTATTAAAATTAATACTAGCAACTAGCTACAAAAGCCTAGATTAGCTACCTTATTAGTTATACTACCTCAAATAGCTATAGGATTTAAAACCTTCTAAAAGGAGAGGTTATTACTACTTAAGACGTTCTTTTTAATAAAGAGGCTATTTTTAATAGCTAAATAGATACCCGCTATAATAAATTTAAAGATATAACTCTGGAGGAGATCTAAAATTACTATACTACGCTCCTCAACCTGAGAACTGCTATTTAGAGCGACTCTAAAGCTATTATAGACCTAAATAACGACCCACGATATGTAGAAGATGAAAACAACTAAATAAATAGTGAAGTATTAGCACTAGAGCTAGTTTATAGCTATTCTTAAGTAAAATTTGCTCTACTACTAACTCCCCTATAGTCCCCCAAATCAACATTCTTCCAAGTACTTGAGGAAAGCATTCACGCCAACCTCAACATGAGGGGGCGTATCTTAGTAGTTTCTAATAATACTAACCTAAGTTTAGACTTTTATTTAAAGTTTAGAGTCACCACAAGGACTTTATATAAAGCGGTCTTCTTAGGCTATGCCACTAATAAATCTCGCATAAGGATAAAACCTAATAAACCTAATACTTATTATTACTTGCCCCATGTAAGTAAACCTAATATATATTATATGCCTTATATATACGAAACTAATAATAGTTAAAGGTCTTTAGCGTGGTCTAATTAGCCTATTAATCCTTTAGCAAGCAGCTATAAGCCTGCCCGGGATATCATAATAAGGCTACTATTCCCAGCCCCAGAAGTAATAACTTTAGGAATAAATCTAAAGTAGTAAAATGCCTACTAGAAGTTATTACTAAAGTTACCCTCATCACACGTCGAACTACAAAATTACCCCATAGGGGCTGAGTTTATCTAGGCTAAAGAGAGTTATCTCTAGAGCCACTAAATATCCCAATCTTAGTTAATAATATCACAAAAGACTACAAAGGGTTATAAGGTCCTTGGATGCTACTAGGTATATACCTATAAGCTAAATAAGTATAGTAAGCTTCTAAAAGTTAAAGCGAGACTTATAGTAAGAGGCGATTAATAGCCTCACAACCTTTATAATATCTATACTGCTATATTAGCTAGGATATTATTTAGGACCCTCATTGCTATTACTAACTAATTTCATATAGATCTAATCTAATATAACGCTATTAATACCTTTATATATACTAACCTTAATAAAGAAGTCTATATAGAGATGCTACTAGGGTATTAAGATGTTACGGTCAGCTATCCGACAGTAGGGTTCTGCTAACAGAAGCTGAGGGATGACGCTAGGTTGATAGTGTGGTCTTGCTATGCTGTGTTGCTGAATGAATCTTGGGGTTCCAGGAGTATGGTGATTAGTTGTAGTCCTCATAAGGGGGTTGTAGTATAAGATGAAGCTGAGAGTACCTATTGGGGTAATCACGAAGTTGATTGCTGAAGAGCTATAGAAGTCTGTTCTTAGGAGTCCTAAGTCCATACTATATATAAGTCTGAATAGTCCTTTTTACTCTCGTTACTGATTACCGACTGGGTACTAGTAATTGCTTAGTGATTGCGGGTGAGCGCTTAGTGGTTGCGGGTGAGCGCTTAGTGGTTCTTTCTATATGCTTAGTCTTATCTTATTGCTATATAACTTATACTATAGTTCTTCCGTACTGTGAGCATCCTAACGTTCCTATAATCCTATAGTATAAATATCCTGCCCTAGCTATCTGATGCCTAGGTGGTTTAGTTAGTTATTATTCTTATATAACGGGTTATAATATTAGGTCTCCCTTCTAAAGGTTTTATCCTTAAGACCTAATATAAGTAGGTTATTGGTCCTAAGTTGGGGACCTATTAATTATGCGTCCTAATTTATTTATAATACTAATATTATATTAGGTTGCGTTCCTAAAAATCCTGTAATCTCCACACTTTATTGTTATTATTATTCTTTAAATATTGCGGAGAACGGTTTTGAAGTTATACCTTGCTATTATTATTATTCTAAGGGCTTACGTTATAAGATATTGCCTGGGTTCTTGGTTTGTGGTGAGTGTATTGCTATTAGCAGCACCCGTCGTTTATATAATACTTCTAATAATATAATCTATTAATATTTATAGTATCTTTTATTTATTATTCTATTACTAATTTATTTTTATAGTGGAACGCCTGATAGTTAAGTCTCAGCGTCTGGATAATAAAGAGGAGGAGATAGAGGAATTATTTTAAAAGAGAATAGAAGCGCTACAGAAGGCGCAGGCTAAAGTAAATGAGACGCTTGTGAAGCTAGATCGCGTTTGTAAGGCTAAGAGGATAGTTTTTAAGAAGGGTCGTAAAGAGACTTCTGTAGTGGCTGCAGAGGATGAAGGGTCGGGGGGTTCTTCTGTTGAGCTTCCTTTGGTCTATGAAGCGCAATTGATGGGGGGTTTTAGTGTGGTGGATTTAGATATAGTCCTAGGGGATTGGAATCCTAGCACCCCGAACTTTTTGTTAGGTGAGGTATCCTTAGTTTGCTAGCGTCCCTAGTTATATGAATAGGTTAGAATCTCGCGGCTAGTCTTATTGTGGTAGTCTAATTATTAGTTAGAGTTAGATAAATTAGGTCTTATTTCTGCGTGTTCCCTTAGGTGTGGATGCTATTTATGGTTTATTTATTTTTTGTTATTCCCAATATGTGCGGAGTTAATCTTGCGCGTGTTTGAGATTTGTGGTCAGTTCCTATGTATTATTCTCATATCTATAACCTTTCTATTTGATGAGGTATTGGGTTTTATTTTTATCCTTAATATAGTTAATAATTTATTTGATTTTATATTCTGGTTCATTGATTCTATAATAATAAGGTTATTTATTTGTGATCCCTATAGTACTAGTTTGAGAAGTAAAATATGAAAAATTAGATAGCACTTTATAGTATCTAGTAGTAAGAGTTTATAGCTAATATCTAATAGTTTTTTATTAATTTGAAATAGTCTAAGTTTTT